>PVHP010011421.1:13425-45278 GCA_004024765.1 Zapus hudsonius | reverse complement strand
CATTAAAGCAGCCTTATTACTCACCCACCACGACTCAGGGAACTGAGCGGAAGAGGGGGCGGAAAGATTGTGAGAGCCGTGGTGGGGGAGACTGTCCGGAGGCATGGCACCCATCAGTAACAACTCACTTGGGCCAGGAAGACCGGGCTGAGTACTAGGATATCCAGGATCCCTTGCCACAAGGACTAATACAGACAGCTCACGGAGGAGGATATACAACTGATCAGGGATGGGGAGGGGGGGAATTGGGGAAGTCGGGATAACAACACATGGTTTGCCCACTAAATAATGTAACTCATTATGGACAATAAATATTAAATTAAAAAAAAAGAGAATTTAGGAACAGAACCCCAATGATGTATGTTTCTCTTTCCTCTTCCTCTAGCCTAGCAAGGCCAGAGGGAGAGAAATTCCACTCAGCACCTCCTTGCAGAGCATGTGTGTCAGCCCAGAGCCAAGTGGAAAAAGCCACTGGCTTTGGCTGTGTTAGAACCTGAAACCATGGGAGAGGTGGGACCTCCTGAGAGATCTGCCTTCATCTGGGTGGGGAGCATGGCGAAACTGTGTGAGGTCACAGTGGGCCTCTGAGCGCCTAAAGGGAACCTGCCTCCTAATCTGATCTCCCTTAAACCTTCCCTTACCCTACTTTCAAGGATGATACATTTTATTTTGAGAACAAATTGTTCCAAATTCACCAGGATGTTCTTGATTGTAGGTTCTTAAAAATTAATTAGTTCCTCCAAAAGTCTTTTTATTTTATTTTATTTTGCCTTTCTTCTGCCTCTGTTCACTTGAATAGACTGAATGAAAACAGTTCCTAATTCTTCAGAGTTCAATAAAGATCTTCCTAGGGAGATCATTTCCCTGCTTCCACTGGACTGCACGTGGTTTTTCAAGAGCCTGCTGTTTGCTCTTGAAGCACTCCAAGGCCTTTGTGTAAGCTCCCTCACAAAACAAAAATTAACATAATGATGCAATCATTATGCAATGATGCATAATGAATTGAAGGAAATCAGGAATTTCAGAATTTTGAACCAAGCTAGGACATGTGGTGTCTACTTGACTGAAATTTTTGCTAGCTTATATATGTTGAGTTTTTAATTGTTGAGTATTAAAAAAAAAACAGTATTCAAGGTATTTTGTGTGATATAGGCTTGCAAGCCTTGTTCAGTATTACAACAGAGAAAAAAATCAAACTGCAAGGCACACGGATGGCATTTCATTTCATGTGCATCTCATTACATATCACAGGTAGAGGAAGGCTATGTACTCTCACATTCTGAATGATATTATTTCTTCCAGTTAAAAAAAATTCCACATACTACCACTAGTGGATGCTGTTGACGCAGAAGACACAGCTCTCACCTCAAAGGGGATGAGAGTTCATTTATTCTGGAGCCAAATATGAGTGACCATGGCCCAGGAACACAGATTTAAGTTACCTCAATTGCATGTTCCAACGTGTTAACAATTCCATGCAAGTTTTATAGTTACAGAACAGAAGAAAGTAAAAAGTCAAGGCACTTCTTACAAACATTGGCTGATCATCAGATAGGCGGGTTGAAGCAGGGAACCACAGGCTTTGATGCTATCTGATGACATGCTTAGCCCTTGGGTTGGTGGAAGCTGGGGTCTGTATTTGCTTTCAAATAAGTATCACACCTGACTAATTGATAGAACTGATAGTCACCAAGATGTTAGTTAGGTCAGACACAGAGGTGGGTGATAAATGGCTGTTGGGGTCCTAAAGATGACCCGAGGTAACAAGGCTCCAACCTTGCAACTTTCTATCTCCCCATGATTCAGGAGTTTTATCAGTCCATGCTAGAAGCAGGTGCAGTGCTTTTCTGGGAACTTCAATCACAATGGTTTTTGCAATCAGCATTCTAGTTGCTGCACAGAAAGAACCCAAGCAAAACTGGCCTATGGAGGAATGGGTTTATTTGGCTTATGGACTCCAGGGGAGACTCCATCCTGGCAGGGAAAATGATGGGATGAGCAGAGGGGTGGACATCAAATCCGCCACAGCAATGCAAACAGCGGCAGGAAGGTGTGCCAAACACTGGCAAGGGGAAGCTGGCTTATAACCCACAAAACTCTGCCCCCAACAACACAGCTCTAGTGGGGTTCTAATTCCCGAGCTGCCATCAACTGAGGCTCCATCACTGAGAACACATTCATTTGTTTGTGGAGGACACCTGGATCAAACCATGCCAATGATCAATATGGACATGGTTTTTCAGGATTATAAATAGTATTTTTGTTGTGTAGGGTAGGAGTGGGGAGAGAGAAGGTGTGATGTGAACAACCGAAGTGACCTAGAGATAAGTTTTGCTTCCATGAACACAAGTAAGATACTGGGAGTCAGGGCTCAGGAAGAGATTGACAAGCCTGTGTCTGGTGTTTAAGACAATTGGCCAGAGGCTCTGAGATGGGGTCCACCCATGCCTGAGTGGGGTATGCTCAAGAGAGAGATCTGATTGGATGAGCCAAACAGATAGCCACTGAGTCCTACAACTGAGGTAGGCCTGGCAAGGGTATGAAGTAAGGTTCCTCTCTGTGAGCCTCCCTTAGCTACCTGCTTAGACATCATGCTATCTATTTCCCTTTCATTACTTTTCTCATTTCCTGCTAGTTGTGTGGGGTGGTCTGCCTCCCTGGAAATGTTTCCCATGTCACTGTCTTAGCATTTATTCACACTTGGGATGAAGCCACCAAGGAATACAGGCAGGTGATTCCAGAGAGTGATTCCTAGGATGAATGGAAAAGTTGCCAAGTGTTTGAACAACTGGTCCTCAGCTGGAGACAGGCACTGTGTCGAAACTTTAGCAAGTGGATCTTTTCTGGAGGAAATGGGTCATTGGGGGCAGTCCTTGAGGTTTGTAAAGCCTAGCCACACTTCTTGTTCCTTCTGTACTTCTTGACTCTGAAGGGACGTGACCTACTCTATGCCCACTCCTGAAGACATGTCTTCCTTCACCGTGAAACTGACCTGGACATTTTAAGCTGCAATAAATTCTTTGGGAGGTGGGGCTTTGCTGGAGGGAGTGTGTCACTAAGGAGCAGGATTTAGGATTTTTCATTTTGCCCCACTTCCTGTTGATCCACTGCTTTCTGACTGCAGTGTGATGTCTGGTCCCTGTCCCTGCTACCTTGCCTTGCCCAGGAAATTTTCCCTTGAAACTGTAAGATGATAAATCCTTTAAGTTTTTTGTGGTCACTATTTTATTCACAGCAACACGACAGTCGGTGATACAGGGCCTGAACAGCCAGAAACGCCCACTTATAAAACAAGAGGAGGTTCTGTATTATTTTGAAAAGTTATATCACATTTTACGGTCATCAGCAGAACTTTTGAGGTCTACCTCTGTCTTTGAAAACACTGAATCCTCCAACAGCTCCATCTATAGTAAGAAGTTCCCAGCTTTGAAATGTTCTCATTCAATTCCCAAGAGATACAAATAGCAAGAATCCTATAAAAACTGTGGCAATGATCATCCCCTCAACAACCTAAAGAAACCAAAACCAAAATCAGACCACATGACATTACTTCTATGATTTAAGGAAGTTGAAAAAAAGTCCAATTTAGTGGCCTAGGAGGAGACAAGGTACTTACTACAAAAAGATGCTTGCGGCATTTTTCTATCAGAATTTTGAATGACTTAGTGGCACTCCCAGTGACCAGTTGATCTTGTTGACCTTCTGCCCTAGGTGGCCACATTGAATAAATCTCCTTTTTATTTTCTGTTTTCCCCAAATTTGGCTCTTTTAATTGGCTTATTGAAGATGTGTGGCTGAGCCTCCTATATTGTACTACCAGGGACTCTGCTGTGACGCGAATTCCATTAATAAAACTAGCCTATCACTTTTATAAGTGAATATTTTTGTCTTATACCAAAATTGAATGAATTTGCTAGATTGCTATTGAGCACTTCCTGGGTAAAAGGTATTATCTGGACATTGAACAGTATATGAAGAGAAATGAAAAAATGATAAAGATTTCTTAGACTCTGTTGTCACTTAGTGGTGGCTGATGGAAGGCGAGTCATTTTTCTGCAGTGGTTTAGCCTCTGCTAAATTGCCCAGGCTACAGTTAATTGCCACCACTCATGATCATGCAACCAAAGTCAATTAAACTCACAAATAAAATAACAAGACATAAATGTATGAAGGAGACTAGGTGGGAAGAAGAAGGGGATAAAAAAGGGAAATATGGGCAAATGTGGTCCAAATACATTATAAACATATATCAAATTGTCAAAGAGAAAATAAGAAAATGAAATTTATGATGATTATAGAAATAAATTTAATTCATTATAGAATTAAATTTAATTATAGAATAAAAATCTAAAGTACACACACGTATACATACATACATACATGTGTGTAGATTTGTAGATATACAAACCATTTCATTTCTTAAATGCAATATAATAAAATCTAATAGTAAAGGGCCTGAGAATAAGTAAATAAATAAATAATATATAAATCTCCAATTATCATGTATACCAAGTTTTTTGTTTCGTTTTGTTTTGTTTTTTCAAGGTAGGGTTTCATTCTAGCCTGGGCTGAGGTGGCATTCACTATTCTCAGTTATCTATATATAAGATGGGGTTCTTCAGCTCCTTCTGGTTAGGAATCAGATAGGCAAGGAAATCCATGTGAACTTCTGCAGCCCTCAGTATTTGACCCCAGTGTTTAAATCTTTTGCGTCTGGCAAGGGGTCTTTATCTCTGCAAGAATCTGGTGTACTCCTAGGACATTGGGACTCTTTAGACCTTGGCATCAGCTGGCATTACAGCTTCAAAGAAGACCTAGATATCATCCCTGGACCTTGAGAACTTTTTAGACTTATCTTTAATTACATAGGGACTTCAAGATGAGCGTAGGCTACATAAGACACTGCGTCAAAGAACATAAGGTACTTAAAATGAGAACTTAAATTACTTATAATTAAAGCTAACAGTGTTTTAACAATGTTTGACAACATCCCAGAGCCCAGGAAGAGGTGTGCCTGTGTCTGTTTCCATAGCTGCCATCACAAATAAATGCTATGACATATAACTGAGGTAATCAATCACCTTGTGAAGAGAGTTTGTTTTGGCTCACTGTCTATAGAAGCTCTCGTCTATGAGGAGATGGACTCATTGCTTTGAGACCTGTGGTGGGAGTGTCAGACGTCAGTGGTGGAAATTCCTTGGTTGGTATAGCAAAGTGCTAACTAACCACAAGACTCAAGCCCAAGTCTTCCATGGCACACTCCCAATGACCATCTTATGGATCCTGCCATGAACATGCCCCTTGACATTTTAACCTGTCCATAATGCCAACTTGTGGATTGTCCTTTTACTGTATAGGTTTGAGGGGTTGTATTCCTTCCAATCTTAATTATAGGTTTTTAATTTTTTAAATTTCAAATGTGTAGCCCTATAGTACACAAATTCAAAATTTGTGTGATTTTAAAATATGCTAATCATACTAAAATAAGATTTTATTTTCAAAATGGGTTTTTTTTTTTGCAGATGAATTCTGGGCCAATCTTCTGCCAGGATTTCTAGATTAAAAAATAAAAGTGTCAGTCAATTGTCATGTATTTCCAAATATCTGAATACTCAACATTACATGGGCAAAAGTTCCAGTGAATAGCTGAATTCTATAAGATGTTTTCCACCATGGTCTATGATGTTAATGTAGTCACATGAGAATAAACTGGATTCAGAATCATTCCAAGGAAATTAATAATTAGTTATTCCTCTAAAACAATGGTACCAGCTAGGTTGAAGTGCTCTGATCATACTTAGAGGATTATTCTTGAACCCTTTGTCATTCTTCCTTCAACTGACATGAAAATAAGTTCAACTTAGTGGACTAGGAGAAGAGAAGGTACTTATTACAAAGAGATGCTTGTGGCATTTTTCTTTCTCTATCAGAATATTGAAGCAGTAAGCCTAAAGAAACTGGAAACTCCCCAGGAATGTCCTGTTGTGATAAAGGCCAAGCCTGGAGGCAGTCAGAGGGGAGCTTACAGATGCTGGCAACTTGTGGGACCATCTTACAGGAGAGATCAGAGTCCAGATAATGATGGGGAGAACCGTGCTTTGACCAAGATTCCTTAGTTACGAATATCTCTCACTCTCTAGTTAAACCTGGACCTTATGACATGACCTCAAATTTGGACTTGGTGGGGGTGAGGCAGTTGATCTAGCTGACGTTCTTCCCAATGTGGCCACATTGAATAAATCTCCTTTTTTTCTGTTTTCCCCAAATTTGGCTCTTTTAATTGGCTTATTGAAGATGCGTGGCTGAACCTCACATGCTGTGCTACCAGGGACCCTGCTTTGGTCCTAATTCCATTAATAAAACTAACCTATCACTTTTATAAATGAATATTTATTTTTGTCTTATGCCAAAATAACTGTTCCCTCCTCAGATCACAGAACTGCCGACTGAGAGAATTCAAAGGAATCACATCAAAATTTGTTTACATTGAATGTTCTTTTTCAAATCTAAAAATAAATCGATAAAACTGCATGATTCTGTATAATATACATAATTTATAATAATGTAAGATTATACATTAAACCTGTATAAAATTTCACTGGTATGGTATAAGCATAGAGTAGAAATAATTAGGCATTCTGCAAATAGCAATATTTGATATAGTTATGATTATAGGGATTTTATAGAAATTCACTCATTTTGGAATAGTTATTTATGGGTTTTATGTGTGATTTTATCTAAATTCTTATGTGAGACTAAAACCGAGCTTCTGAAAGTTGTGATAAATAGAATTAAAGGTTGTACTGCTATAAATATTTCATGTCTTAGAGCGTTGCATAGTCAGGGTTCTCTAGATGAACAGAAATGATAGAATTGATATCTATTACAAAGGGGATTTATTGCATTGGCTTCCATAATACAGGCTGGGCAGCCAACAATTCCTGGCTACAGGCTGGAGAGGCCAAGAACCCAGTAGCTGCTCAGTATATGAGACTGGTTCCCTCAGTGGTCCCAATATGGCACTTCAGGCCTAAAGGATTCCTGGAGAGCTGCTGCAGGTCTTTATTCTACCTTAAAAAATCTTAAGAAGCTGGATTCCAGTGTCTGTAGAATGTACTTACTAGCAAGTAGCCAGTGTAGGCAGGATCCTCTCTATATAAAAGCTGTCACTTCTAACAGGGACATGAGGGAGGAGGGACTCAAACAGAAAGGCTCCATAAAAGGTGGTAAAAGCATGACCTTATAACCATGGGTCCTGGATGGTAATTCCTAGGGCTAGAATTGGGGTCCCCACTACAGACAGCTGTTGCTTAGGGAGACACAACATTCTCAAAACAATATAGGCCATTGCCAAAATTCCTGGCAAACAAAAACTTATTGCTGAAGACAACATAGTCTGCAGCCCCAGGACATCAAGTGACCATGCTGGAACTGAGAGGGAATCCAGTTCCCTCCTGGCTAGTCTACAAAGCTCTGGAAAGTTCTCCTGCTATGAGAACAGCAGGAAAATAATGGTTGCCAGAAGATTGAATAAGCAGGAGATCCTGTCAGAAATAAAATCAACCAGCCAGCCAAGCACAAAGTACACACTTGTGCAATAGTGGCCCACAGCTGGTGTAGGTAACCAGCTGCTCATGGATTGGTCATGAAATCATTCCAATGGGAATGAATCATATCTGGCTGTGGGAACTGTGGTAGTTTTGAATAAATGTCCCCCAAAAGAATTAAGGGTTTATTAAAATTGTAAATTGTCTCCAGCAAGTTCTGGCTAGAGGAAGTGTGTCACCTTGGCCCTAAGGTATTTCTGGGGTGGGTCTGGAATTTTAGCTATACATATGCAAAAAATTATATTATACTAGCCCAAATTTGGCCAATCTAGTGTCTGGTTACTATATACTAAGGCATTTTTATTTTGTTTGAAGTTTTTTGAAGCTACTCAGTAAATTTGTATTTCCCATTTTTCATCTCTGTACCCAATGCTATAATGTTGATTCTGTTGATAACATACCTGTCCACAGGATGACCATTCAATCCTTGATGCCCCTCAACTCCCAGCCTCACAGCAGCTGGAAGTTTAAAACACAAAAGTTCACTGGATACTCGTTCTAAGAGTTCATTGGACTTATGTCTTCCAAGCACAGGAATCTGATTACCACATAGAAAATGAATTCTCTGGTGGATGTTTATACATGTTGCTTCTCAACAATGGTGTGTTTAATTAACACAATTTATATCATCACACAGGCAATTTTGCATATTCTCACACTGCAGCATGTTTACCCAAAATAGACAACCTAATTATTTAAGAAAATTGGCTGTATTTGCAAAACTGGAACACTGTAAGAGAAATTAACTGAAATTATGAAACAGAGAAGAATGGAAACATGCCAAACTCTTCTGATTTTTTTTTTGTTGTTGCTTAAATGTTGATTAAGATATAGCATCGATGCATGTTGTGGATTTCAGTATGAGTGCATGAATAAATTTCTTCACCCTGGATAAGAGGACAGATTCATCTTTCCCTGGTTTACTCATCTTGCATTCACAAATCACTATAAATTGCTGGTTATATATAGTAGAGTCACTCACTCTGTCTCAATCCATGTGGAGAAGTTATGTGCTCAATAAAGACATTTAGATGTTTGGAAAGTTGTTTAATAAAATTAAGAAGGACTTGATAAATTTGATAGCTCACATAAATTTCTTCATAGCTAAATAAGAGAAAGGTGATAAATGTAACTTTTCTCCCTGGTGACCTAGACCTAGGTGGATTTTGTTTGTGTTTATATGCAGGGTAAATAATGTATGGTAAACAGGGTAAACGATAAATGAATCAAACTTTCTCAGTAAAATTTTTCTGCATATATGTGGTCACATGAGAGTATTGCACGCACATGAATACATGTGACCATGGGAGCCAAAGGACAACCTGTGTGTCTTCTTTAGGTATGCTATTCACAGCCTTGGACCCTTTAACTCATCAGCTAGCTACAGTAGCTGGTCAGTGTGCTCCAGGTATCCTCCTGCCTCTGCTTCCCCTATACAAGGATGATTCTGGGCAATGAAATCATGCCCTTATTCTTGTGAGCAAGTATCTTACCCTGGCTCTCTTTACTTTTGCTATTGTTTTATCATTGTTATTAATTATTATTATTAAATTTTGATGTGTGTTTTGTTTGTGTGTTCATGTGTGTGAGCACAGGTGAATGCATGCCACAGTGCATTTGTGGAGGCCAGAGGACAACCTCAGGCATCTGAATTTGCCATTCACGTTGAGAGAGGGTCTCTCATTGTTCACTTCTAAACTCACCTGGTTAGCTGGCCCACAGACTTCCAAGTGATTCTCCTGTCTTTGATCCTTTTTTAGTCTTAGAAGTGCTGGAATTATAGGCACTGGCACTATAGCATCCAGCTTTATGTGGAATTTGGATATCTGCACTTAGGTACTCACACTTGAGAGGCAAATACTTTACCATTGAACCATGTCTCCAGCCTCCCCCAGCTTTATATATTTGTGGATCACAATCTTGAGCGTTTCCTGTCTTTCTTGACTTTGAAACTTTTGAAAACTACAACCCAAGGAAAATGCATTAATATTAGAATTTGTTAGTATTTCTTATTGATTAGATTTATTCTCTGAACTCTTAGCAGAAATGCCTTAGACACATCATCTTCTTCAATGCAAAATATTAGTGCATAAAAATTCAGTCATTCTCTCCAAAAGGATTTTCATTATCAAATTAGAATATTACTTTTTGAGACTAATATATAATTTTCTAAGAGAAATCATGTCAAGTTTTTATCCATCATCAGATACCCATTAGCTTTATACAAAGTATTTAATGACATTCATTTCCATTTTAAATTTACTTTTGTGTGCATCTATGAGTGTTTTCATTAAATTAAAAGGTGACAATAGTTTGTTATCAATACTATGATACTTATGTTCTTCCATAAATTCTTAGTGGGTAACATTCAAATTAACCATCATATTTCCTTTTGTGAGATAAAAATATCAACCCGACAATATTGCTATGGGGATTCATAAGATACCTTTATTTGCTGATTCTTTTCTTCTTTGACATATTAATGTTCCCAGATATCTTATACTATTCTTCCTTAGCCAAATAATTAATCATTTATGGGCCATTCATTCCTATTTTTGTGTGATTGTTTCATGCATGGTAAACACCCTAAAATAGGAGTCTGAAATGCCCAGTTCCTTTGTTTTGTAATCTACGCATTGCTTTTGTTTATACTTGGAATATACGTAAAAAGTTTTAGTATTATTAAGGTGTACCACTATAAATATTATACTAATGTGATAACATCCCATGTTGCTATATATTTTTGTTTGATTCACACTGAAGAGGGGCAGAAGATAGACACTAAAGTGAGCAAAGCTTAAGCACACACCCTCAGCAGCTGTTTCATCATACTGACCAATGGGGACTTGCCCTGGAAACAACTAGGCTATGTTATTTTTCCAGATGTTCTTTAGGTATTGAGATGGATTTAGGACATATCTGCTTATCTTCCAGCAGTTAATTCATGGTTTAATGTTTTATTACCCATCAACATTTGTCAGATATGTCTTCTCGGACAGTGGCACTTTTAGAGAAAAGCTAATCAAGCTTGATGTCTGAGAGGCATAATTGGATATCTCAGCTTGATATATTTTGATATATATTGTCCAGAGGTCCAATAATGTCCTTGCTTTTTTGAAGTTTCCTAATGATATTTTTGGAGTAACAATATTAGAGTAAAAACGCTTCCAATTGTTATTATTGATATGCCAATCAAATAATTAGGTACTATAATTTATGCATATTATTTATCACCATAGTTTTCACATAGTGTAAATTTAATAAATTATGTTATTTGTGTTTAAACATTTTTGTTCACATTAGATACATGTCAACATTTTGTTTTATTTGCATAGATTAACAAAACATAATGTGTTATTTCCATACATGTGTATAATGTATGTTGGTCATATTCACCCATATTATTCTCTTCTTTCTCTCCAACTGCTGTTCTTCCTCTTTGCTAATCGTACCCCTTTATTTTCATGTTCTCCCTTCCACCTCTTGTTTGGTGAACTATTGAATTTAACTAGGGTAACTTACAGGAGCATGGATGAATGGATATTTACTCGACCATGGGCAGCATACCAGTAGCTATACTACTGAAGAAAATGATGTCCCTTCATCCTCCAGTAATCATTAAGTGCCTATAAATCGCAGAGAGCACTTCAGCTTCCTAAATCCCTCCCAATCTATGATGCACTGTTGATGGGTGAAGTCTTGTGCAGGTAATTGCATTTTCTAAGAGCTCATGAGTGCAATAGCCATGTTATGTCTGGAAGACTGTGATCCCCAACAGTCCACCCTTTCCTTCAGCACTTAAATTATTTCTGTTCTCTCTTCTGTATGCAAGATTTTTGTGATTTTTTTTGGTAGTCATGATGGTGATGATGGTGCTGGTGGTGGTACCTGTGTAAGATATGTTTTCATGTTCATGTGTGTATGTCTGGGCATGCATGTGTCACAAACCACATGCGGAGGTCAGAAGATAACCTCAGGTTCTTGACTTCTACTTTATTTGAGGATCTCTTGTTTTGCATTGCATTCTCCAGGATAGCTGACCTGTGCATTTCCAAGGAGTCTCCTGTCTCCACCATCCATCTTGCTATAAATATGCTGGGATTACAGACACTCAATAGTGTGTCTGGCTTTATGTGAGATCTGGGTAACCCAAATCAGATCCTCGCATGTGCAAAGCAAGCCATCTCTCAAGCCCATATGATAGAATTTCTTTGTTAGTCCTCATCAAACCATACTAAGGTTAAAAACTCTAAGCTACTACATGCCTATACCATCTCAACTTCCAGGGTGATACGGGTTTCACCCATAGCATCATTTTCCTGAAAGAGGAAGTTAGCTCTTCACAGCAGGTGAGAAATAAGGTTTTGGATGTAGATTATGTTGATTTTAAGTATAGTCACTTTCTACAAATGAAAATTCAACTCACTCAGAACTGAGCAGGCTAGTTTTGGGAGAAGGGGATGGAAAGATGATGGAGAGAAATGTTCTTTGCCTCACCTCTAGATGCAGACATACCTTCTTGGATTTATTATTATCATGGGTACTAAATAATGAATTTTATCGCTGTAGATATTTTCTGTGTATAGGAAAGTATTGTCTTATTCATAATATACAAACAAAAATAACCAGGTTCAGTCATGATAAGATATATAGGAAGAAGCATCTCATTTTTTAATTGCTTTAGAGTGTCTTCCTGCATAGGAACATAACCAGAGATATTAATTTCTATGATACTTTTTAAATAATAGTGTGTCTTTAATTCAGAAGACTCATTGAAACTTCAGTCATTTTCCTTGGATATAAATGGTTACCATGAAAGTGTTACTCTATCTCATTGGAGATAATTAGTATTTTATCTAAGTTTGATTGACTTTTGCTGCAACGAGGTGTCTAATTTACTGAGAATATTTAAACCTTATACCAAGTCTAATTGCCATTATTTTCCAATTTTCTCTAATATTAAAACTGATCAAGATTGTAATCTTTGGAATATGGTAATTATTTTCAATTATTTTATTTTATTTTTATTAAATTAGTTTCAATAATAGGAATTTATATTGGATACCAGGCAACTGGGAGAAGCATTTTTAATCTAAATCACACAGAATCTGGACCTGTCACTATAAAAATAGCAATCAAACAGTCAATGATCTCATAAAGTATGCATATAATTAAAATTAAAGTACAACCAGAAAACAGTATCATAAGATAACAATGAAGATTATTATGTAAGCCCATCATGGATAAATGATAGGAAATATTTACAGAAGAAAATTCATATAAGGTTAAGGAAGCATAAGGGGCTGAAGAGAAACTATTTGACTAGAAAATAATAAGGGGCTGAAGAGAAACTATTTGACTAGAAAATAAGCATTTACCTGAAAATATTTCCACAGGAGGAACAGAAACAGGTACCATGAAGTAACCTGTACAAAGATCAGAGACTTTAGGTGACAGGATTGGTGACACCATCATGCTGAGAATGATGGCCTCCATAGAAAATGATGGTGGAATAAGTAAAATCAGAGAAAAAAGTGCATATTTAGTCTTTTCTTTACACTATTATATGTACACTGTAGAGATCTGAACTCAAGCTCTCATGCTTACATGGCATGCACTTTATCCACTGTGTCATTTCCCCATCCACCAGGTTTATCTTTTTTTAGTCTATGTATACTGTTGTAGTCAACTTCCTCTGTTGCTGAGCAGAAAGAAGCCAAGCAAAAGCAGCTTGTGGAGGAATGGGTTTATTTGGCTTATGGACTCAAAGGGAGACTCCATCATGATAGGGAAAATGATGGCATGAACAGAGGGGTGGACATCACCTCCAACACAGCACCTCAAACAATGGCAGGAAGGTGTGTCAAACACTGACAAGGGAAGGAAGCTGGTTTATAACCCCTATAAGCCCGCCCCCACAACACAGCTCTAGTGAAGTAGTAAAACCCAATCTGCCATCAGCTGAGGATCGATCAATCAGAACACATTCATTTATGTGTGGGGGACACCTGGTTCAAACATGACATACTCCATTTTATATATCATAAATTATGAACATTATTTTTTCCTGAGAAAACAAGAATTACAGAAAATACACTATATATTATAGCAAAATTATTTTATTGTTATGTGAAAAAAATATAAACACTTTCAGAAAGACTATTGAGTACTGGTAAAGAAAATGTTGTTTCCTTGGTTAATTCAGATTATGTGGATTTTATTAGGGTAATAATAAATCAATTTTTTAGTAAGGTATATTTAAGATTCTACCCTCTCAATTTGTCTTCCTGTCAGATCATAGATGATCCAGACATCTCTAAAGCAAAAAAGAAAAACAAAAAAGAGAGGAAGTAATATATATTTTAAATCATACAATGAACAATTAACCAGTTATCAGATATTCTTAAAAGAAATAAAAAACAGCTAACTTTGAAGGGGAAAGCTTCTGGCTTGTCCTGCTTTCTTTCCATTATTGTATCAGATTTTTTAAACACCAATTAAATTATTTGCAAATCATTTATCTTTCTAAATTGCTTTGCATTTCAATCAAAAATATCATACCAAAGAGAGCTCACATGAGATCTTTGTTTTCAAGATAATTACACTAACAGCAGAGAAGTCACTCTCTAACAGATCCTGTGTTGTAAAACGTCCTCAGGTTTTCCATGGCAACATGTCATCTGAACAAAGTTTGAGCTTGTTTTTACCACCTTCTTCTTCCAGATGCTACTTAACATGGTTGGTCCCAGAGGACTTCTTTCACAGGTGAGGAAGTAGGGGTACAGGAGACAGCTTACTATATAAAGCACTTACTTGTTTCTCATTCACAAGAACTGGAGTTTGGATCCCCACACCCATGTAAACGCTGGGCAGATGTGGGAGCCCATAGGCAATGCCACTGTGGAAGCAGAGACAAACAATTCCTGGGGCAAGCTGGCTGGCTGCACTGGCTGAATCAGTGAGCTCTGGGTTCAAGTGTGAGATGCAATCTAAGAAAGTAGAGTGTGATTGAGGAAGACACTAAAGTCAACCCCTGGCTTCCACATACACCTATACATATGTCTGCCACATATGCAGACACATGCATGTACAACACGTGTACACTTTAAGAAACATAAAAAAAGTTACATTTACCAGCAGAGAACCTGTGAGTAAATAAAGTAGTGAGTGATTGAGGAAGATACCTGGTGCCTACCTCTGGTCTTCACATGTATGCACACACATATGTGCTTGCAGGCATGAAACACACTTACATATTCAAAGTGAGGGAGTTAGGAAACCACCATTTACAGTCCTCTGTATACGTGTTCCCAAGCAAAGCATTTAAGTCCTTCTTATCCTTTCTTTACCTATAAATTAGAATCAGTGATTTCTGACACTCAATGTCATTATGAAATTATGAGTTGGTTTTGGAGTCACTGTTGTAATGACTGGGATATGACAGGGCACTGATTCCTCAAAGCATATTATAACTCTCAAATAGTATAATTGTCTATCCTTGCCTTTAACCAATCTTCATAAATTCGTCACATTTGTAAGTGGCAACTTTCCTAAATTGAGTGTTTGATATTGTCGCTTGCGTAGCAATAGACAGAATTTTCCTGGTGGAAACAGCACAAGGGGAATGGAAGAAATGACCATATTTTTTATCTTTTCCCTAACATGTCTTTACAACTCATAACATTTGTAGACAAAACAATGAGGAAGGACTTCAATAATATTTCAAAAAGTTCTATTCAGTCCACCCTTAACTCACTGGGATGATTTCAACTTTCTATCACCAGTGATATGAAAACCTCAACATTTCTAGTTAGAATTGACAATTTGTTACATTTCACAGAAATGAATTTTAAGACCCCACACAGCTGTTTCAAAATGTCAAGCTAAGCTGATTCAATCTTTCATTCGTCTTTTGCTCAATCAAGCACAGTGCGCAGAAAGAGAGAGCAGTGATGATACAGGACTCTTCGGGATTTGGGCTTCTTCACAATCAAGCTGTGCAAGGACGTATGCTTCCATGTGTACAGTTGTTTGTGCCCTGTTGGAAAAAAAAAAGTACTTCCATACTTTTACCTCTTTGTGCCCTTGCAGACAGGCCAGCCTCCCTCTCAGCCAGATGTAAACTAATCACCAGTCACGCTACTTTCTCCAGTGTCCTCCCAAGGTCAAAGCACAAGAATTAAGACCATTGCTTTTATAGTTTCCCTGCCCTGTTACTTGTAGTCAGGCATGTATTTTCAATTTGGAACATGCTATGTAGTACTACAAACTCTTTTTGAATTATCTGCTTTTTCTTATATTTGTATGTATATCACATATGGACATTCAGGTATTGCAATGATCAGCTGCACATATGATGGTGGTCCCATATGGTCAGGGATGAAACATTCTTCTCTTCAACTGGTGGCATATCTTGGTAATATCATAGTTCACATATCCATGCTGATGCAATTATAAATAAATGAGGGTCCTCATTCATATACAACACAGAATATACATTTGTGTATAGTACATAGATGGCATTGAGAGCAGTTGTCTAAGTTACTAACTTCAATATTTAACATGTCATGTTTAGTGTATGTTTACTCTTGTTATAAAAATGTATAAAGCAGTGTATGCTCTTTTATTTCAAGCTTATCTCTTGTTGCATCGTTTCCTCTTGTGTTTGATTTACACATGTGTTTTGTTCATCACAACCCCTATGCATACAAAGTCTACTTTCAAGGAGCTCATGTCAAGGGACCCACCTGGAACTAAACTTAAAAGTGATTAAGGACTGTGAAAAGCAAAATTCATTGCTGGTTCCTGGTCATGCCTCAAGCATGTACATGTACATATTACAACTGTAATCTTGAAGAAGATCAAAGTGAGAGAAGCTATGGAAGGTAACAAGACTGACACAAATTCATCTTATAAAGTCCTTTATCAAATATGGAAAAATGGCTTATTGTTGGGACTAAAGACCATGTACAGCATAGATGATAATGGCCAAAGCAAAAGCTTGTGTTGTTGAGAGTGATGGCTGGATTCCGTTGTGATAAGGATGCGTGAAGGCTAGCTACCTGAGTCAAGACTGGCTGCTATTCATCACCTGATGGGAAAGCAACAGAACTGCAAGTGGTGAGCAAAGGGAGATGAGGAATTGTTTGCAACCCTACACCATCTGATTGCCAGGAACAACTGCTTGTCAGAGCAGATGTGGCAAAAGAAATCAACTATGGCAATACAGGCAGAGAAAGGGGCTGGAACATGTATCCAAGGTGTGGGGATAACTGACTATACCATCTACATTTGGATAACTCAGTTATAATAGCCTCTTCATAAACACAATAAAGCCAAATATAGTTTTAGAGACAGGGTAACATCTGTACATTTTCAGCACTTAAGCAGAGACATGGGATCCTTAGGACAAGCCGGCTAGCTAGACTAGCTGAATTGGTGAGCCCTGAGTTCAAGTGAGAGACTGTCATAATATGTAACATAAAATCTAATCAAGGAAGATATCAAGAGTCAATCTCTGGCCTCCACAAACAAGTACACACAGGTGCACACACAGGCAAACATGCAAAAACCCATTCATAATACAAGTACATTCTCAGAAGGTCCTCAGGAAGAGGATCTCTTGGGCCAAGCAAAGATCTTTCTCATCACCACAATTAGGACACAATAATGAGATGGGTGGTTTTGTTCTTCATAATGGCTCAGTGTTGTGGGCATCGTTCCACCAATTTTACAGTGGTAGAAATTGTTCTGATCACCAACCTGACATTACTCACACACTAACCTCATGATACCTTGGGGTGATCGTGTGTTCAATTCTCAATTATTGATAAGAAACAAGCTTTCAAACTATTTTTTAAAAGATCACCAATTAGCTGACTCCCCACTCGTGCTCATGCAGGGAATATGAGTCAGGCAAGACATGAAAGGGAAAGAGGATTAATGGGAAAAACCAAGGGATTAACAAGAGTGAGAACGGGACACTAGAGGGTAACGAGGATGATTATGATCAAATGCATTATGAACATGCATGACATTGTTGAAAAATGAAAACAAATATTAAAATCCCTTCATAAATTTATCTTAATCTATTGTACAACACTGATAGGTAACATATTCCAGCGTAAAACAAGTTATTTTATGTTACACTGCCTTTCAATGAAGATTGATATTTAACAATTTATCACTCTGAGGATATGTTTGGCATTTTACTACTAAACTGTGGAAACAAAATTGGGCAAGACCCACACAAAAATCACACCTGAACAAGGAAAATAATCCACATAATAGCCATCAGGATAGCAAAAATTTAAAAAGAAAACCATCAATGGAATGGTGGTGATGGTAAGAGGGTACAAAATTTTAACGAGATATGAATATGACCAAGTTGTAACATGTTTATGCATTTAAGGTCTCAATAAATGTTAAATAAAATGAGAAGCCTTTAGTATATCCATAAATTAAAATACTATGAAATAATTATTATAAAATGTGTTATTTTCCTTTCAATTGAAATAATCTGTGCTCTGCACAACAAAGATACTTAGTAAGATTCAGAGTGGCATTGTGTTCCACTCTTATAAATGTCTTTGGAGTCTGGCTTAATTCAAACAGCTGAGATCTCAAAAATAAGTAACACCTTTATAAGGTTATAAATGAAAAATGGAAAAAGTCTATGCAAGTGAAACCTTTTCTTTCTTTCTTTTTTTTTTTCCTTTGTTTTTTCGAGGTAGGATCTTGCTCTAGTCCAGGCTGACCTGGAATTCACTATGCAGTCTCAGGGTGGCCTCGAACTCTCGGCAATCCTCCTACCTCTGCCTCCCGAGTGTTGGGATTAAAGGCGTGTGATATCACGCCTGGCTGAAACCTTTTCTTTGTTATTTATCATTACAAATATTTAAGTTTAAGTAAAATAATTAAGCTATTAAAACATCAAATTAAAATATTAAACTAATCCTGAGTTATTTTTAGCATATATGAAATCAAATGATTTTTAATTTGTTTGACTGCATAGAAAATGAATTTCTAAGGAATCATATGGCCAGATGTATATGATTATAATTAGACACATTAAGGTTCCCTTTAGTTCATAATAATGGCATTGTATTATCCACTTGGAGGAAGTGGCATTTCTTTCCAGTCTCTAGACTGAGAGATCATGCATTGAGTTCATAAGAATACCGTATCAATATTTCACAGTCAAAATGGCATAGAGAGGACTTTGGCTTGCAAACACCTTTGAAGTTATTCTTAGGACAAGAGGAAAATGGGACAAAATGAAAAAAAAATAATGTTTTTGTTGGACTAAGTCACAGCATGCCAGCAGTGGAAAATATGGATAGGCAGGCTAATGCTGAGCTAGAGATGAGCATTGGTTTAAACATTTACAAAATAATTTGAAACCAGACATGGTGTTGCATACCTGTAATCCCAGCGCTTGGGAGGTAGAGGCAGGAGGAATAGACTTCATGGTTTGTTATATAGTGAGCTCCATACCAACCTCAGTTACATGAGACCATTTTTTCCCAAAGACAACATCAAAATTAATAATTTAAGTGAATTCTGGAGGCTTATCTGAAGGATAAGAAAGGATAGTAAAGTCCTGGAAATCTGTCACAGGGGACCCAAAATTCCAGGGATCTAACCACTAATCATATTTAGTTCTCATGATAGTCAACGAGGATCCACTCAGGACCTATCATTGAGGAACAGTAGCCACTGTATGAAAGATGCCTAGACCATTGTTGACAACAAAGATCTGCTTTCCATTAGCATTAAACACCTTATTGCAAAAGAACTAAATTCAATCATCCAGAAAACATGAAACATTTTAAGTCTCAACCAAAGTCAAATACACAATTTAAATTAAAGCACTAAAAGCTATACCTCAATTAGAAGGAGGGTTAACACCTGGGCAGAAGGGCCCCAGAGAGGGTGAAGAAAGCCTAAACTTAAAACCATGGGCTCTGGCTTTTTTACTTCCATTCCAGATCCAGAGTTATAACCCAGTGAGCTGTTGGCCAGGGAGACCTATGAGGTCCCCAAAACAATGCATGCTTCTGCCAGAGCACTTGGTTACCTGCCAGAGACAACTTGTAAGACCCTATTGCTGAGGGTGCAACAGGTTGTAAACATAGAGCACTAGAATATAGAAGGAAGCTAGCTCCCAGGTGGCTTGTCCTCATAGTGCCAAAAAGTGCTATGTGAGTTGCTGGGAGTTATTGGCCACCAGCAGTGTCAACATGTAGAGGTACCCAAAAGTTATGAAATCAAACAAACAGACAAATGTACACCCCTGTGTAATAGTGGCTACAGCGTATGTTGATAATCAGTAGCTATATGATTGGATAGGAGACCAGCTCAGTGGTAGAGAATTTATATCTGTTACTGAGAACCAAGACAATGATGTCTAATAGACATGATGGTCATAGACTCCAGAGTGTGACTCCCACTATTCTTTGGCCAAAAAGAAAAAAATAAATAAAGAGTGGGTATATCCATAAAAATGCCTTTGAATTAACTATAATTATTCTCTTTATCCTATTTTGCTCTCAATCTTGGTTGGAGTGCCTATTTTTTTGTTTGTTTGTTTGCTTGTTTGTCTGTTTTGTTTTTTGTTTTGTTTTGTTTTGTTTCTTCTATATAAATGGCAGTGAAAACTGGAGAGAACCAGAAAACCAAGATCCACCAATTCTACAAGAAAATATACGTCACTGTGTAACATGAAGTGAGCCACCTGTAGAACATCTAGAAGAGCCAAGGAGGCATCACAGAGGAAATAAACCTTTTTCTCCCATAATAAGCTTCTTGTCAGGTGTTTTACCAGCAACGAGAAAGTAGCAGTAGAAAATTGGCACCAAAAAGTGGGGTTGTAGCTGTGTTGAAACTGACCATGTGGGTGTTGTTCCTTTGGAATGTGTGTGCTGAAAGGATGTGGAAGAATTCAGTAGTCTGGACTAGGGAAGCTTTACAGTACTGTAAAGAGAGCTTAATAGACTATTCTGATGAAGGTTCAAATATGATAAACTAAGGGAGAATTGTGAGCTGTGAAGGTTTTGCTTATGAGTTTTCAAAGAGAAAGGAGAGAACTTTGTTAGAACTGGGCTCCTAAAGCAAAGGGTTGCTACATTCTTCTGCCCATGCACTGATAATTTCATTGAATTTTAAAGTAATGGACTGTTGTCCTTGACTGAAGGTATAGATCTGAAAGATATTAAAGATGCACAGTTTATCACAGAAAAAAAAATCAAGGAAGTTTGAAGTTATAAGCACAGACTGGTTTCGTTACTTAAGTTGTAATTGTTAATGAGATTACCACCATTAAAGGAGGGCATTGAGTGTGAGCCATGCTAGGGTGATGGCAAATTCATCTGAAAGGAAGTGGCTTGAAGGAAGATTGGTGAATGGTTGTCATTCTCTTCAAGATCAAGCTTTATTATGTCCTAGATTTACAAATTTGACTATGCCACCCACCTGGCATTGGTTTTGGAAGAATGAAAAATGCAGGGGAGTAAGTCATGAAGGGCACACAATTTCCACAAATCCGGCAGCCACTGTCATGTGGCAATAAGAAGTGACATTGAAATTCCTGTATGGAGGCCAAATAAGGCCACTGTATAAATCTATGAGGATGAATCATAGTTTACAATATAGACCCAAGGATATTTTAGATTTACCAGGACTGTGCAATGGCTCCCATGAAGAGCTACTGACTCTGGATGGAGTTTTCCCAAGGCTTTGAGAAGCTCAGCTGGAGGGGAGGAATTTGAAATTGAAAACCTAGAGACTTCATCTCTGGTTATAGATGTTTAAATTGTAACTGCAGATGTTTGCTGTTTGTGTGCTGGGTATTGATTTTGCTTTGGTCCAGTCTCCCCTTGTTGTGCCTTCCTTTTGTAATGGAAATGTTTCCTCTGTCCATTATGTGTTGGAAGTATGTAACTTGTGTTTTTATTTTACAGGGCTCACAATTAAGACACAATCTTAAATCTTAGATGAGACTTTGAATTTTTGAACAGTGTTAAAGTTAGTAAAGAATATGAGACCCTTTGAAGTTGGAATGAGTGAAAATTTGCTTTGTGAGATGATTACGAGTCTATGGGGGTCAGGCATGTAGTGTTTTGAATATAAATGACCCCATAAACTGATGTAATATTGGTTAAGCTTCCAACTTAAGTCTCACAGGTAGAGTCCTGTTGGAGAAGATGTTTACCAGGGAAAGACCTTGGAGTGGAGTCCAGCTTTAAGGTGTGTCTGAGCTAGCCAGAACCTGACTGTTCTCTTTCTCTCTCTGCTGTAGATATAATGCTGAATTGACCCAGCTTCTTTTGCCATTATGAAGCTTCCCCTGAAATCTGTAAGCCTGAAACAAACACTTTCTACCATAAACTACTTTTGTTTGGCTGCTTGTCTCAGCAACAAGAAGGTAACTGCAACATATTGCTGTCCTGACAACCTGCTTCAAGGAATTGGAACTAGACACTGAGGACATTAAAAGCTCAAGCATAAATCTAGTTTTTGCAGAAAGCTCAACATGAAAGTAGACTTTTAAGCATGCTTGTTAAGGCTCAGGAGACATTTCAGTAGAAGGGATGGAAGCTTTTAAGAGCCAAAGTGTGGGAAGGAATATTCTGAGGCATTTCACTCCCAACACAAACACTATCTGCTGCATTCATAAACCCATGATGAATTCCAATAACCTCACTGAGGAGACTTCTAGGTAAAATGGAGGCAGGGAAGAAAGTATATAAGAGAATACTGTGAGTCTAATGTGACCAACACACAATCTGTCCAGGCAGTAAGTTTCCTCATTTATATATAAAAAAGCCAAGGTATAGGATGAATAAATAAATAAATACATTAGAGTAGGTCAATAAAATTGTAAAATATGAGAAAATAACAGAAAGACATAAAAGCAAAAGCCAATTCACTGAAAATCTAAGTAGTAGAAATAAATCTCTAGCCCTGATAACCCCCCCCCCAAAAAAAAAGAAGAAGACACAAATGAGCAATGTCAGACAGGTACATGTCCATCAATAATTATAACATGAATTAAAGTGAACAATGTCATACATGAAATGCCTGTAACTGTACATCACATAGATATAACTATAACAATGAAGACATAATATGAACTATTCTGGGCCCTTACATTTATATTTATTTGGGTGTCTGAATGAAAAAGACTAATTCTTTGAAAAATGAAAATTACTACAACTTAACACGTTGTATCACTCTATTTATAACCCTATTTCTTCCTCTGTCTTCATT
The DNA here is from genome assembly GCA_004024765.1 of Zapus hudsonius. Taxonomy (NCBI): domain Eukaryota; kingdom Metazoa; phylum Chordata; class Mammalia; order Rodentia; family Dipodidae; genus Zapus; species Zapus hudsonius. Next base: position 22,401 of record PVHP010011421.1, on the reverse strand, counting down.
CCTACCTTCTTCCTTCTTTCTGACATTGTTATTACTCCCCATATACCTTGGTATTAGCTACTTTTATTGTTTCTCTGTTTCTGTGTAAGATGCAACCTAAGAAAGGAAGTATTTGGCTCAAGTTTCACAATAATCCTAACAATCATGGTAGGAAGGCATGGAAGCAGGTACTGGTCACATTGCATCTGCAGTGAAAAAATGGAGAGTGGAAAGGAGATGTCCACCTTTCAAAACTCAAGGCCTTCACTGAGAAATCTAATTCCTCCATTAAGGATCTACCTCCTAAAGATTCCTCAGCCTTCCAAAACATCACCATCAGTCGAGGACCAAGAATTGAAACATATGAGCCTATGAGAGCACTTCATATTCAAACAGCTATGACACCCATCTACTCATACATTTTTATCTCAGGTGATACTTGGAACGAAGTGAATATTTCTGTTTAGTTCTAAGTCATCTACTTAAAGTCTCTGGATTTTTTGCTTTATGTTTTATAATCAGTTATTGGATCACTGAAAGCCAGGGCCATGATCAGGAATTTTCTATAAAAATCATTACCAAAATTATTATTTTATAACAATTTCAATGAATAAGTGGTACAATAACCTTGCACATTTGTTTCCATCTCCTGTATAGTACCTTTTCTTCTTTTTCATGTTTTTTTTCCCCAGCATGAACATGTGTGAATATGGTGCAGTGTGTGATGTGGTGTGTGAGTATTGTATCATATTGTATTATATGTACACATGTGGACACATGTGCAGGACCTCTACATGTGTGTGGAAGGTAAAAGTGAACTTTGTTTATCTTCATCTTTTCCCTCATCATCCTCTTTTCTTAAAATGGACACTCACTCACCCTAGACCTGTCATTTTTGCTGTTTTGTTTTGTTTTTGTCAGTGAGACCCAATAAGTCTCTAGTCTCCACCCCTGCGGTTCTACATAGCCATGTGTGGTAGTTTGAATAATGTCCCCCAATAGATTCAAAAGTTTATTATAATTGTAAATTATCTCCAGCCAGTTCTGGCTGGAGGAAGTGTGTCATCTTGGCCCGATCCTAGGGTTCAGCCCTAAGGTGTTTTGGGGGTGGGTCTGGAATTCTACCTTTACATATGCAAAATCAGTCTGAGCTCAAGTCTGGTGTTCCTCTTGTTTGCTAGTTGGGAGTGTGCTTGCTTGAGGTACTGATGGTGGGTTTCCTGTTTCTCTCTCTGCTTGCTTCTGTAAAAGGGAGCCAGCCTTTTTCCTTAACTTCCCCTGGGCATGTTGTTTCAATAAATACCCTCCTCCCCAAAATTGTGCCTGGTTTGGAGATTCATCCCAGCAGCGTGTGTCTAACTACGACACCACACTAAGCTATTTCCTTGTGTGTCAGAGAATTGAACTCATTTAGTCTGAAGTCTTCTCAGCCATGGATACATTACCACAAGTGCACTTAACTAGTTCAACCATATCCACAACTCCCTTTTATGTGTTTTTTAAATAATATATTAATCATATGAGTTTCATTATGACATTTTCATACATATTTATAATGTACTTTGATCCTATTCACACCCCCAGTAATCTCTCTTGTTCTCCTCCCACAGATATTGATCCTCTTCTGAGCTCTACCCCCTTCTACTTTCATGTCTGTATGTGGGAGTGTTGCCCAATGAGTCTCATTAGGGTTGCTTACAGGGTCATATGTGAGGGTTTGTTTATAGGCTCATGGGTACCTTACCAGTGGCTATGCCACTGAAGAAAACTTCTCTTCTTCATGCAGTATCAATTAGCATTTCATAAAGTCCCAGGAGGAGCAGGAACCCAGTGACCCATTGTGTTTTCATTATAGAATGTTGACAGGTCCAATCTCATGTGTACCTTGTGCAGGGAACCTAAGCTGATGGGAGTTCCTGAATGCAATGCCATATCATGCATGCTTGGGTAGATAAGGAAGTTTATAAACATAAATTAAAGGAGATGTATAACAAAAGACTGATCCTGGTCATTGATGAACTCATAATTATTACAAAATTAAAATTCTCAATGAAAGTTTCAATTTACATATTAATATTTATTGATTAATATATTAATTACTTCATGACTGTGTATGTATTTTAGTTATTATTTGTGGGTATGATAGTGTCTGACAGCATCACCACCAACACGCAGCACTGAGTTTGAGTTGTTGCCATTGGAACTTATTTTTCACCATGTAGTTCTATTTGTGTGGAGTCACAACGGTCATATAAGCAATATAAATTGCAACACAGATAACTCTTTATATAGCAATTTCTAGTAATAAGACATGTGCTATCTGGAAGCAGTTTTTAAGCATAAATAAAAATGATTGTGTAAGAAAATGTTTTATTTCAGCTGTATGTTTTCTTCAGAAACTGATTCATCCTGACATGTGTTTTGATACTAAATTATTTTTGGAAAATAATTGTTCTTATTGAAGAGTGGCTGTGAGTGAAAATTATATTCTGTTTGAACAAATGGACCTCAAGATTATTGAACAATAATTCTTTGACAATGGTACTATTGTAATCCATTATTTCAATTCCAGAATCCAAATTACCAGAATTAATTGCAAAATGGAGATTAAATACACAGGGGCTGATGTTTCAGTTGTTGGTAAAGCTTTTTTTATTCAATCATGAGGGACTCAACTCAGATCCCCAGAACCCTCATAGAACCCAACACGGTGTTATGTGCCTGTAATCCTGGCACCATAGAGGCAGAAATAGGTGGATCCCCTGAGGCTTGCCAGTTAGCTTGACCAGCCAAATATGTGAACTCTGGTTACAATGAGAACTCTTATTGTGATAAATAAGGTAGAGAACAATTGAGGAAGATTCCAGACGTCACACTCTGGCCTTCACATACACACTTGAATGATTACTCAAGCCATAAACGCACACATTCACATAAGAACATGCACACATATACACATACCACACATATAAAAAATCAACAGAAGCAAACAAAAAATCATGCATATCCATAGATTTGACTATTAAGCCAAGGAGGGAAGTATAAGTGAATTTTCAAACTTTGGGGATTGAATATTTAGGTTTATGGACAGAAGATAAAAAAAAAAGGAAGCAGATGGAGAAGATACTGCCCTGAATACATCAAATCCTTGTGCTCATCATTCAGAATAAAAGGAGCTAAGAAATATTTAAAATATAAAAAAGCATATGAAGTGCTTTTAATTACTTAAGTCTTGATTGGATGAATGGGACATATACACATAAAATAGAAAATAAGGGAAAATTGTCTGCAATCAGCTTTATGTTGTTCAAAACAAAATATATGCCCAGATTAAATCATCAAGGGGATGTTGATGTATGAATGGATATGGAAAAATATAAGCTGACATCCTTGAAGTAAAACATAAGGTTAAAATCTAAACTCAAGGCTAGGGATACAGTGATAATGTGCTTGCTTTTCAGAGAACAAACAAATACAAAAAAATATCTAAACCACAAAGTATTTGGGATGGTCAATCAGTACTGAAGTAAAAAATGATCCAAGGATATCATGTAAATTCACTTGGAGATTAAACAAAGAATCCTTAAACAATATTACTCTGTGTGTGTGTGAGTGTGTGTGTGTGTGTGTGTGTGTGTGTGTGTGTGTGTGTGTGTGTAAGAGAGACTGGGGACAGTTAGGGAAGAAATAATGGAGAGGGAACGAGATAAGAATAAGGAACATATAGATGGGAAATGAGTGAGAAAATGTAGAAAATAAACATGAGAGATGGCTCAGTGGTTAAAAGCACTTGCTTGCCAAGTCTGATGATATGGGTTTGATTCCCTAGTACCAACTTAAAGCCAGACACACAAAGTGGTTCATGCATCTGGTGTTTGTTTACAGTGGCAAGAGGCCCTACACCCATGCTTGCTATGATGGTTAAGTTTTGTTGCCAACTTGACCTGTTTAGTCATCCAAAGTAATCTTGGGTGGGTCTCTGAGGTTGCTTAAAGAACCTATTAACAAAAGGAGGAAGTCTGTCCTCCAGAGTGAGCCCTTCCCTGGAGTGGTCAGCACCCTCAGTAAGGAGTAGGATGTAAAGAAAATCAAGGGGAAGTAAATCTCTTTCTTCCCATACCTGGTTTGCTGGTGTTTGTGTGTGTGTGTGTGTGTGTGTGTGTGTGTGTGTGTGTGTGTGTGTGTGTTGGTGATGACTTCTTTGTTTGGACCTGTGAAAGGGAGCCAGCCTCTTTGAGCATTTTGGAACTTCCCTTAGATCTGTAGTTTCAATAAATCCCTTCCTCCCATTACATTGCCTGGTTTGGAGGTTCATCCCAGTGGTATGTGGCTGACTATGACACTTTCTCTCTCTCTCTCTCTATCTTTCTCTCTCTCTCTTTCTCTCTCTATCTCTCTCTCACTTGCTATGTCATATAAATAAAAATATTTTTAAAAAATTATCATAGAGAGAATAAAAAAACAAAACACAGTCCATCACCTATCAGTCCACATACACAGAGTGAAATAGAAGTCGAGTCCCATGACCCTACAACACTGATAATTGCATATCTATTCTCTTTTCACAAAAGGTAAAAAGAAATGAATCAACCCTGATATCCATCAGATGAAAAAAGGGTAATTAAGATGTGGTACATCTTAAAATCAAGAATTCTGGAGAATCTTTTTTTAAAAAAAAAAAAGATGTGGTGCATGTACACAGTAGAAAGCTATTCATTTATAAACAAAAAAGAAGTTATGAAATTTGTAGGAAAATATGTATAACTAGAAAAATTATGCTAAATGAGGTAACTCATACCCAGAAAAACTAAAATTGCATGCTGTATCTCATATGTAATACCTAATATTTTTTTTCATGTAAATAAGAGTATCAGAAATCATTTATAGGATATAACACTAGACAAAACACTGTTGGTCTGTGGATTACTTGGGGGTCATTGTACACTAACACCCTGGTTCATCCACAGAGCTGGTGAACAGAGTCTTGGGACAGCAGTGAACTGATGGGTATAGCCACCTGGGAGACAGTTGCAGTGAACAGCTCATTTATTAGTTTGGGGAGGGTGTTTTTATGCAGGAGGGAAAAGGAAAGGCAGGGGGCTAAGGGGTGAGGGGATTGGCAGGGGCAGGGTGGCCTGTGGATGTCTCATGAAAGGATTATCAGGGGCCAGCAGCATAAATAAACTACAGGGACTTTTCTGTTGCCTAGGCCTCGTTATTACCTTATAGTTGAATTATGTGAACTCCAGTAAACTCAGCCCTTGAATTGCCTGGACTTATCAGAGTTTGCTGGGGCCCACCAGGTGGCTGGAGATGGGGAGGGAAGGAGTCATCTGAACTCCTTCTGGTCTCAGGATGAGATTATAGGAGTTTCAGTCCAGTCTCAACTTTCCTTGAACCCTATGCCCTCCATGCCTCTCAGCAAGGTCCAACAGCTCCCCCTTTTTGTTTTTATAATGGAGCATTGGTATCATAATCCTCTGTTGTTTTAGGCAAGGTTTGGTATTGTACTAAGACTTGGTTGGTTGACCCGAATAATATTAATTATTTGTCATTTGAGAAACTGGATGATGCAGGGGCCTATGAGTAGCAGGGTCCCTGCAACAAGGATGGGGCCAAGGAGTGGGAGGAGCCAGGAAATCAAAGGGTTGAAGAGCCATAGGGTGGTGGTATCAGGGGCATAGTGGTCATTTAGAAATTTAGAGTTGGAGCTTTTATTAAAATTTTAGGAGTAGATTCTTTTTCCCCCAAGAATGCCAAATGAGCATAACAATTGATAAAAACAGAGAATTGTGATACACTACTCTATTATAAAAAATGGGGGTGCTGTGGGACCTCGCTGAGGGACACAGACACAGTGTTAAAGGAAGTTGAGACTGGCCTGAAACTCAATTATTTCTTCCTGAGTACAGCAGGAGTTCAGCCATCTCCTTCCCCTTCCCTAAACTCCAGCCACCTGGTGGGCCCCAGCAAGCCCTGATTGTAAGCCTGATCAATGAGAAAGTGTGAAGGTCACGGCTCCTCTACAGCCACCGCCATCTGTTACATGCCTAAAGTCATGTAGCTACCACCACCTGGGGCTGAGAAAGTCCCCCAACTTATCTAAGCAAACCTGGCATAGAGAGGTTACTGGCCCTTGCCAATCATTTCATGAAACATCGACAGACCACCTTGTCCATGTCAATCCCCTTTCTGCTTCTGCCCCTGCCTCTCTTTTTCCTTCTAAATAAAAACAACCCTCCTCAAATTAATAAACAATTTCTTAACTTCAGTTGTCTCCTGAGTGGCTGTGTCCATTGGCTCACCACTGTCCCAAGATTCTGCCCACCAACTGGGTAAATAAACTGGGGTGTTAATGTACAATGCCCCCCAAGAAATCCACAGACAATAAGTGCCTCTAACCATTGAACAGTCTGAGCTTTAACCTAGAGACTTATAACATCTTTTAGTATATTTTTAATCCCTGAATTATGTTTTATTAGTAAAGCAGAAAACATATAGCATTTAAGGTAGTCAATGTTTCTAACCATTGAGCAATAGATGAGAATAATCTTATTTTTTCCTTTTGACTTAGTTTACCCAAATGATCATGAAATTTAGTACCAAAAAGAAGATACAAATCTCCTTGTGTTATGATTTCCCTTACATTCGTCATAACCAGAAGGCCAGTTTGGTTTATGAGTAAGCATTGGGAAATATGGTTGTTTTTTAATCTGTTTCTAAAAGAGTCCTATTTGGAGACCAAATCAGATGAACACATCAATTTCTTTTTTTTTAATTGTTTAGCCCATGATTGAGAACCAGCACATATTGTTGGCTTTTGTAGAACTGGCATCAAACATGTATTTATCTATAGAATGTAGTTCCTCATCCTTTATAGGATTAAGAGAAATTGTACAAAATTTACTTAACTGTTTATCAAATTATTTAAAATAAGTAATCTAGTATCAGAAGACTTAGACATTCTTCTTAAAAGAAAATATTAGACATGTTCATGTCTCAGAGCAGCCCCAGAGGTTTTTTTTCTTCTTCTTTAATTCAGACACAGGCATGCAGGCAAGTGGAAGCCCTAGTTTTCTGCCTTTTTTTGAAAAAAAAAATGACGTTGTTTAGCCATCTGTATCTGTTTAGATCAGTTTTCTGTACCCTCTCGGGGGAGCCTTTTCTTTAGTTTGATCTTGTCTTTGAGTTACTATGTTTGTTTAATGTAAGAGAAGAAAACAGAGAGGAAAAGAAGAACCTCTTAAAGAGAGGCTAAGATAGGAGGTCACAGCCACTAACCATAAGTAAAAAAAATAGAAAAAAAGGCCTGCCAGCCCTCAGAGTTTGATGCAAATCCCGGATGCCCCCCTCCCCCAGGGCTAATGTCCTTCATGTGGAGGAAGCTCACCTTCCCCTGTGTGTCCCAGAGTACCTGCTCTCCTGCTGATGGACAACCCTGTTTGGGCACCTGTGGTCTGTGGATCATTAGAGGGAAACAAGAGGTAATTAGAAAGCAGATGAGAACATAAGAAATGAGAACACATTATGAAAGAGGAAAGGAGGCCATAGTGGGGGAAGGGCGTGTGGAAGGAGAGAATGGAAAAAGGAGGAAGATAAACAGAAAATAAGTTCACCATAATGAAACCTATTTATGTGCAAGTTAATAAAAATAAAAATTACAAAAGTATGTATGAAGATGTACATTGGACAAAGATTTAAAAGTCCTTCTAAAAGAATCTTAACCTCTAACCCCACAAATACTTCTACTTTGATTGCTAACCATGGGAAAAAATAGACTTATACTGATCTATAGCTTATAGCAGCATGAAAATATAGTAGCTGAAGAGTTACCCTCAGTGGAAACAGGACTAGAAGCCTGTCAGTATAACCAGAAGATAAGACGGTTAGCTTCCCACTGGCATTCATAGCTACAAAACTAAATATCTCCGAAGTTCTGAAGTGAAAAAAAAAAAAAAAACTACCTCACAAGTATCCTCTCTAATTAACCTAGCATTTAACTATGACAGTGAAATGAAAATATTTAATGTCTAAATACCCATTTGCACTCATCAGTCTAATCTTGAACAATTATCAGAGGCTACATTGAGAAATGGAGAAATGAATCTAATGAGAGGTATGAGAAATAATGAACAATGGAACAACAATACATACTGAGGCTTACAGGTGCTTTTAAAGGGAAAATGACTCCTCTTGCATTTACTTTATTGATGGTTCCACTGTCAAATATTTTTTTCTATTTATGTGACATATAAAAGATGTCAGAGGTGAAAAATAAATAAAACTAAAAGCTCTGATCCTTGATTAATGTGGGAAGATTACAAAGACAATGATTAACATAAGGTATTGAGTAGAAATAGTAAAACAAATACTCATTAAAATTTCAAGTGCAAGCATTTGAGAAACACTAATGAGATATCAGCCTTTCAAATCATTAGAGAAAAATGAAACAAAAAAAATCTGCATAAATTCAACAAAAGAAAGAGTAACTTTATGAAAAGCATAGAATATATAAAGCATAAAACAAGTTGTCAGGAAATAATCCAAACATTGAAATAATCACAAATCAAACAATAAAATCTAACAATTTAAGTGCTCAGATTATAATTGCGATTAAAATCATGATTTTTACAAGCTCTGTATGAATGAAATGACAAATACAGTGAATAAAGTAAAAATATATGTATGCATCTATACTAATATATCAGGCATATTAATAGTAAGACATGGTGAGTGATAATTGATGACATTTAAAGGGACAAACAGGTGTCTTTATAAGTACTAAAACCTCTATTGTGGGGTCTGGGGAAATGGCTCATTGGGTAAGAGTCCTCACTGCACAAGCATGAGGGCCTGAGTTCAAGCCCCAACAGACACATAAAAAGCTAGTTGTGGTAGTGCATGCCTGTAATGCCACGATATATATATATATATATATATATATATATATATATATATATATATATATATATATATATATATATATATATATATATA
>PVHP010011421.1:0-13325 GCA_004024765.1 Zapus hudsonius | reverse complement strand
ATCTCTTCACACACATGCTTACAATGCACACACACCCAAAACACCAAGGTTCCTTCAACACACTGATCAATTACTTCTGTATGTCACACTGAGAATGAAGGCTGTACTGTACATTTTTTCCATTTCTGTGTTTCTTTGGATGTTCCTTAAAAAATAAAAGTGCAGTCCAGTAACACTGATTCTAGGGCTAGCAAGTTCATTCTGGTCTTGTCTTCTATTTGTAATTGGTTTTGGTGAATGTGACAAATATGATTCATCTTTTTCAACACATTTCCTTGTTTGTTCAATCCTAGTATATGCATATAGCCATGTCTAAAGATTTCTAAACTATACCCCTGAGATAGCATACAGTAAAGTTGTTTTTGTCTTTAGCCTTATAGTATGTATTCAAAATATTGTTTTCTGAAGTTACCTAGACTACTTTCTTCTTCACGTCTTTGCATATATAATGCAATGTTAGTTTGATGGATTATATTTCTGAATTTCTCCTACATCTTGCTTTTTTGTTTACATTTCAAGTTGTTTTATCATCTTGAATGAAAGCAGCACACAGGTATGACTGAAAAACTCTTGAAATAAATCAGGTGCCTTAAACTAAGATGGTGAGGAAGAATGGATGGTGACAGTGACCTGTTAGCGTGGGAACTGGATTTACAGCCCATTTTTCTTGTGTTGGCTGGTTAAAAACCAAATGTAGATATCAGGAGTCAAGTATTTCTATAGGTCAGGGTAAAAACTCAGCTAAGAAGATACAACCTTTAGCCTTTGGTTTGGATGATAGAAATGTCTTGTTCAGTTCAGAGCTTTCACCAGTCTTTTATTTTCAGATTTAAGGAGTTTTGAGTCTCCTCAGTATCTACTCTGTCTCCATAGAGAAACTTCTCTGGCTAGAATTGAGGTAGAGGTGGAGGAGAAAAAAAACAGTAAGGGAATTGGAATAACACCAAATTACAGTATATTCACATATTAATATTCTCAATAAAAATGAAGGAAAGAAGATACAAATTCTAAAATCTCTAGTGTAGAAAGCTTACTGAAAATGTGGCTGATTGTTATCTATATTGATTGTTTTATATATATATATATATATATATATATATATATATATATGAATAAAAAAATCATCAAAAACCAAAGGATTCAGTCCTTGAGAATGCCACTATTTTAAAAGCAGGAAATAAGAGAAAATTGATCAATACAAGGAAATCAGGAGAAGGTTTATTTGGGTTGGGCCCCAAATAAACTATGTTTTCTAGGAAGGAGAAAGGCAAGTGCGCAGGACAGAGGAAGGCAGATGGAAACAGCCTTGACAGGTGTGTAGTCATCAAGAGACCAACACTAGCTTGGATGAGCGTGTTCATGAATAAGAGGCACCATCTTCTGCCTGGAGTATACTTAAGGGAAGAAAACCTCCAGAATATACCAAGTTGTCAAGATGTTTAAGGAGTTTCATTATAGAGGAAATGTACAACATGCTTGCATATAAACAGGTAAACCTTGAATTGCAGATTTGTTTGTTCGGGTTATTTTCAGAAGACAAAAGAGTGACAGGCTTTCACGGTGATAGGAGAGACCACAAAGATGCCTAGACATGGTGAATGCAACAGAGGCAAAAATTAATCAAGACCAGATCATAGAAGTAGAATCTGTAGGCTTGCTCACTGTGTTGCCTTTGGGTAGATGAAAGTCTGGGTGACTTTTTTTTAGAATGAGCCAGGAATATCTATATCTACTATCTACATCCTATATCTGTCTCATTGTTTATATTTATATATCATGCATTTCACATATATCTCTATTTATAACATCTATACCCATCTATATCTTTGCCTATATCTATTTTTCTATAACATATACCTATATATTGTCAGTATTTATATAAGTAAATATACATGCATATTATAATGTACTGGAAATGTAATATAGATATAAAACCACAGATAACATGAAATGGATTAAAATAGAGGTGACACCTTCTTGAGGCTTCAGATAGTTACTAAAATTTTTCTTCTCCCATTCCTCATGATTCATTACCAATAACAAACACCTCTGAGGATGGCCCTCAGAGGAAAGGTGGTAGGGAAGAGAGTGTATAAGAGGTTAGACACAGGTTAAGATGCCAACATGTGATTTACTCATATGGAAAAGTACATAATAATAACTAATTGAATAAAACAATATATGTTTTAAATACAGTAAGACAGAAAGTGAGCTTGATCACCAGCTATGTACATAGATGTTGAAGTTTCAGAACTGAAGGACAAAGGCTGATATGGTCATGCAGAAGAATGACAAACTGAACAGAGAATGGGAAGGGTGTGTCATGGTTGTGTAGTGATGGTAGTAGCCTTAGGGGCAGTAAAGATGACTCTGAATACCAACAGTCAGCATGGCATGGTTTCCATGTCGGCAGTTGGTCCAGGTGCTCACAGGTGTGAGGTATGGAGAGAAATTAAACCACAGATATGGTATTCCTGGGTGTGGCTGGCATAAACAAGGATGAATTGTAAGGGTTTGCCAGGGAAATAAAGCCAGACAAAGATAGAGAAGAATTAATAGGAAAAAAATGAAAATTGATAGCAATGCATTTAGGTTGTTTCTATTGGTGTTAGGGATTTTAGAGCATGTAAGCTGAGGAAAATGGTAGGATTTACAAAGAACTGTATGGATACTCACCAGCCAAGTGGCTCAGCTGTTTTGGGTTGGGTTTTATTCAGGTGTCAGTCAATCAACTGGCCCATGTTGCCTGATCTGGGATGATGTTTTTTTGGAACCTCTAAATTTTCTTCCATCTATTTCTCATAGAACCCGAGTTGCCACTGTTTTTAGCCATGGAAAAGGTAGGTAAATTAGTCATGTACAAAGTATGAATGACTGAGTGTAAGAACGCCCCTCTTACTAATAATAAGTGAAATAAAAACAAGGTAAAATTTTATATCATCTTGGAAGAAAGATTTGAAAATAGTAAAGATATAGACAAAATATGTTCTGCCATTTAATAAATCTACCCTCCCTTTCTGGAAACAGTTGTCAGCAGTATTTGTCAGTATTTGTATTGAAGCTTCATTTGCCACACAAAGCATTCTTCCAGGTATTAATCATGAAAGAATAATTATTATGAAAGATTACTCACTGATCCATTTACATATATATATGCATACATACATATATAATCTTATATATAATCTATATATCAATTATATATATATATAGAGAGAGATTTAATGAGCTCATTGCAGCTTTTTAATGAACCATCAAATATTGACACAGCTATACATGCATATATTTTTAATTACAGTATAGGTATCAGCCGATGACTGATTCAAAACAGGTGGCATGCTCCTAATGGGCAACAGAGCATAGTTTTATGAAAGCATGTACACTGATGTTTAAAAAGGGCAGCAAGTTCGGATGGGGTAATGGCATAGGATCATCAGAGTGAGAACCCCCAGAATTCCCAGAACTCATCAATTACCAGTAACACTTGTGTAGGGAAGACTGCTGTAGAAGAATCCCGATCTCTAGTACAGGAAGACTACAGAGCAAGCATGAAGGAGAGTGGGAATGCATGGCCATCTTTTGCTTGTCCTTTGCTCTCGGTGGCTCCATATAGAGGCACCATAGACTGTGAGGTCTTCCATACTTTCTAGAACTAGAGCAGGGGGGTGAAATGTGGAGACCATATCTGGAGAAAAGAATGGAGGATATGTCACAGCAAAGACTTGAGTACCAGGCTGCGGGTAAAAGACAAGGGAACTTTAGCTGTAGCTACAAAGTGGTTTCTTCAACATAGTTCAATGAAAAACAAATAAGTTCCATGTCTACAATTCTATGTCTTTATGTAAAGTCTACAAAAGATCATGCATTTTGAAACTAAATGCATTAGTTTAATGTATTAAAATATCCATAAAATATGTACATTAAATTAACAATATTTACCATTCACATGAATATTAATGAGTCTAAATGTGTAGAGACCAGAGGAGAGACTTTTGCTTAGATTTTAAGGTTTTTTGTAATGAGTATACATTAATATATATATGTATATATAAGTATATAAACTTTTATAAATTTATATATTTAGAAAATATATATAAATAAATTGTATATATATATGTATATATTTATTAAACAATTCAGGACAAGAAAATCAGTTCTAAAATTGTATAGAACAAATGAGTAATAATTCAATTTGGAAACAATATTTCCATTATAATACATAAAAACTTATCTTCTAGTTTGTAGAGTATTGAGAATCCATTTTTAAGGAAATTATAATGGAAGCATATTTCTTAGCCTAATGGATAATTAATCAATTTATAATGAGTAAATTATATTCACCTTTAATTATTTATTGGGCAAAGTAATACTTCAACCAAATATTCTGTAAGAACCACAAACATTTTTTCCACTTAAAGAAGTGATTTTTTTTAGTGAGCAGGAATATTTTTCTCTACCTTTCAAAGAAAAATAATGATTAAAGAAGTATCAATGATTCTTCTCCGAATACTCCCAGTGAGTTACTAACATCATAGAAATGTATTCTCAATTCTCCTGGCCTGAGGATGTCTATACTTTATTGACTGGTAATCATGGTTGCTTTTCATGTGTGAAAATTATACATAAATGCCAAAATTCATGGCTTTTTTGTCTTAATCTATAGGGAATTTGAGAAAAACAACAACAAAAAAAAACAAGCAAAAAAATTAGTTTTGTTTCTATAGGAAATTCAGAAATAACCCAAGCCTGTGCTTCTCAAATGTGTGAGGAGGTAGTCTGAGGTGCCATAACAAACTCATGGGGTGATAAAGCATATATTAAGTTTTCATCCAACACACAGAGTTGCCATAACCTTGCCAATGTTGATTGAACTGTGAACTCTAAGCAATCTAGTTCACATTTAATTGTAAGACAACCCCTTCAATGATGTTGTAGCTTTGCAAAGCCAGTGTTTTATAGGTCTGAGAAAGGAGAAATGGAAGTGATTTTGGACAAGCTGATTCTGTGGTTTAAGAAATTATGTGGTGATAAACAGGTACATCCATGTCTTTTGTAAGTAATGATGTTTATTTAAATTGTGCATAATTAATTTCAGTATGTTTGTGTGTATAAGGAAATGGCTGCTAATTTGCTGGGAAATAAATTCTTGGATCTAAGTGCTTAGCAAGCAGCATTAATATCTATGGATATTAAGGAACTATGACAAGATTACTGAGAAACAGACAACTTTGAACTGCTACTTCGGATCTAGGTATTAAAATGATACCCAAGAGCCATATTAAAAAGTTCCACACAAAATAGTTATGAAGTTACAGATATTATTCACCCAACTTTACATGTATTAGCAGTGTCCCAATCCTTTTGTTAATTTTTGAGTTTTATGTTATTTTCTCTTTTTTAACATTTTATTGACAACTTCCATGTATACAAAATATCTTGATAAGAATTCTCTCCAAAATACCCGTCCCTTTCCCCCTATCAATCCCTCACCTTCACAGAATCCCTTCTTTCCTACTTGTCTCTCTTCTATTGTGATGTCATCATTTTCCCTCCTGTTATGCAGGTCTTATGTAAAGTCAGCCACTATGAGGCCCTTTTGCCAATTTTTTAAAGTGATAGTCATTTCCAATGTTTTGTTTCATAAATGTGTCTCCAGATGGCATATCTCAGAACATATTGTGAAGTGTAAGGAGGATGATGACCCAAGCCTTTGTTTCTTTCATACCTTTAAGTTTATTCTTGTTTATTGAATCACTTGTAATGCATTTGGCATGGAACAATAAGGATATGCCTAGACCAGAGGAAAGCAGGTGTTATGCATTGTACTGTGAAATTATACTTGCTGACACTATTAAAGTGAACATGAGGTGAGGGATGAATGGAGAATCACATCACATTGTTGTTTAAAGCCCGAGAACAAGAATCAGGATATACCCTGTGCCACCATCCAGCTATATTTTCCATCAGCCTCCTCTGTGGCCTTCCACATCTCAGATTTAACTTCATATGGATACAGAACAGCTATAAGCCCCGCCCCTTTTATATAGAATATTTTAAAGAATTTACAGATGAGGACAAAATAGTCTTGTCTTAATGGCACTGTAATCACTTCAGGTTAGAAAGACAATTAGTTGCATGCATACAGAGCTTCTATTTGCTTCTTAGGTGCTTAAGAGAATTCTCAGAATAAAAGTCAAATTTCTTATCTTGGATTGGCCTTTTGAAAATTGGCTTTGACTTATGGTGGCTTCTACTATAAGTCACACCCACTTATTCCTCATTTCTGTTGATGTTGTATGATATCGTTTTTCAATGTCTTTAATTATAATATATAATTTTCTATGTTAATGAAGAAAATTATTTCTCAAACCCAATGATACATTTTTGAATATATTGGAAACATGGGATAATCAAATGTGTGATAGGAATTCGGTCAAAGAAAAGATTAATTTTTGTGCTTGAAATTTCAATCTTCATATGAGATTCTTATGAAGGGAATTAAGCGGAAAAAAGAATGGAGGTGACCCTAGACATTTTTATGAAAGAGTAATACAGTAAGATAATTGCAATCTCCCTACAGTGTTTATTTTGCAGGTATGTGTACAGATGTATGTGCATGCACCCAAGTGTGTGTTTCTGTGTCTGTGTGTATGTGTGTATGTGCACGCACGCATGTGCCAACACAAGTGTGTGCATGTTGTGGAGGATAGAGTTTAAGCTCAGGTGTCATTTTTCTGAAAGGAGAGCAATCATATTGTGTCTGAACAAAGCTAAAGAAGACAAGTAAATGGCAGAGTAAGGCAAATTACATGAGGATATTGTAAGTAGATTCGAGTTTAGTTCATTTTCTCCAATGCATTTCCTGAACTTGCTTAATATCCCCTTTGTGTAATAGAATATATATGATATAAAAATATAAGGGAAAACTATTTGGAGAGAGGAAAAGGAGAATGGCTGGAGAGGTGGCTCCAAGGTTAAAGGTACTTGCTTTCAAAACTGGATGTTCCTGGTTCAATTCTCCAACACAGGGGAAAAGTCAAATGCCCAAAGTGGTGTATGTGTCTGGAGTTTGTTGGCAGTGTCAGGAACACCTGACACACCTATTACCTCTTTCATTCTTTCTCTCTCAGCTTGAAAGTAAATAAACAAATGACTAAATAAATATATATGTTAAGATGTGAAGGGTAGAGGAGACAGGAGAGGACAGTGAGGGAAGTGACAAGAACAAAGTGGATTTACGTAGAATGGTGGTAATGGTAGAAAGGCACACATTAATTTTACTTTTTGGATAACTTTAAAAAAAATTATTGAGTGTTGAAAAACTAAAAATGAACTAAGCATGGATGAGGTAATGTTCACTTAAAAGATGCTTCTGTCCTAGGAATTTCCCATGGCACAAGGTTCTTCCTCCCTGGATCTGCTCCGTTCATCAACTTCTCCTCATAGCTGATGGTTGGGGTGAGTAAAGACATCTTGTAATATAGTGAAGCTGACACATTCCATCTACAAGATCTGTTCCCTGCCTTTCTCCACCCTGCTGTCTACCTGGAAGGTAGGCAGAGGGCAACTACAGTAGTTCTGAACAAAACAATTTGCAAACAGTTTTAATTTACTAAAATTCCTTACTGTGGGTTTCATGGGAGCTCTGTGCCCCATGCAAATTTGCAGTGCTTACAAAACCTTTCCCGAGAATTTTATTTCTTCCCTTTCTTCCTTCCAAATATGCTGCCAGTAACAGCTATGGTCTCATTTGTTTGAGGTTTTTTACACTTTGCTTTATAGTATTATTCGATTCCTGATATCAAAGGAAAATGAGAATTCCAGTTTTAGCTTCCTCAGGTAAAGCACTTGAAGGCTCTCACCATAATAAGAAAACAGTGGAAGCAATTGATCACCAATGGCTTTTCTTGGGCTGGAGACCGAGGTTGAAGAACAAACAGGAGTCAGAAGTGCAGCAGACACCTGTTTCCCTGGACAGAGGCCAATGGAGTTAAACTCAAAGAATAAACATCAAATCCTAATTTTGATCCATTGCTACAGGCTCAGGATAGACCTGTGATAGAAACTGCAGAAACAGCAGGCTAAGGAACTCTGACATTCCTATGGGCTTTATACGCATAAATCCCACTAGATTCTCAAGGTGAAGATCTGAGAAGATGCTTTCTTGATTCTTTCAGGGAAAGGAGAAACCACCCATTTTTCAAAATGCCTAAAACATTCTCTGTGAAAGGCTTGCTCTGCTAGAGAAGTTATTATTATTTTTTAATCAGAACCAATTTCAATATATGGAAGGACATTTTCCCTAATCTACACCCTTTCCTGACCTACAAAATTAGAGGTGATGTGGGTAGAGGAGTTCTTGATGACTGAAAGAGCACTTGAAAGTCATATTCCTGAGTCTCAGACACTCTAATTCTAAAATTTAATACAATTATGGGATTCTTCTCCATCTCACCCTCACAAGCTCCCTCCCTTTGGATCACTATGGCCCAATATAACAATGGTGGGTTCAAGTATCAAAAGTGGCCAATGTTAAAAAATAAATAAAACAAATAAACAAACAAAAAATCTTTCCTGAGGTAGATTTCTTAGGGAATCCCAAGGCCAATGGAACAGAAAATAAGATTAAAGGCATAATAAGATACAATACAAGCTGGAGAAATTGCTTAGCAGGAAAGAACATTTGGTACTTAAGGACGAGGGACTCTCAGGCTGAAGACCACCAAATTCAACCTCTCAAAGCCTACTTAAAAGGTTGGGCATGTCCACACATGTTGGTAAGCACAGCCCCATGGAAGATAGAAACTGAAAAATCCCTGTGCTCACTAATGGACAGCAGCAGCTCTGGCTTGAGGGACAGGCCTTGTCATGGTTTGATCTAGGTGTCACCCACAAATGAATGTGTTCTGATTGATTGATCCCCAGCTGATGGCAATTTGGGTTTTACAACCTCACTGGAGCTGTGTTGTTGGTGGCGGGCTTATGGGGTTATAAGCCAGCTTCCCCTTGCCAGAGTTTGGCACACCTTCCTGCCATTGTTTGCAATGCTGTGGTGGAGGTGATGTCCACCCCTCTGCTCATCCCATAGTTTTCCCTACCAGGATGGAGTCTCCCCTGGAGTCCATAAGCCAAATAAACACATTCCTCCACAAGCCACTTTTGCTTGGTTCTTTCTGCGCAGCAACCAGAAAGCTGACTGCAATAGGCCTATTTTAAGGAAGGAAATACACAGATGAGTGATTAGAGGATTCCTGACACTTCTCTCATGTGCACATGTGTGTATGGGGAGTGCACATCTGAACACACATACATGCACATGTATATATACCACCCATCACACACACACACACACACACACACACACACACACGAAAAATATGTAGTAGAGAAATACTCAGCGCCACACAAAACACTAATTGGAGCTCCACATCTCTCCACATTACCAGAAATTCTCCCCTTAAATGCGCTATTTGCCTTTAGTTCTTGCCATCCAACTCAATACCCGAATTTTAAGAACAAAATGCAAAATATGCAAAACAGAAAATAACCGAATATAAAGAAATCACAGATGACAGGAGCAATATCAAAACTGAACTAAAAACATTGTTTTTCAATGTTCAGGAAGGGAAATTAACTAGGTTAATGTTATTAGAGCTGTAACAAAACACAGCAGAGGACTGGGGAGATAGTACTTTCAGTAAAGTTCCTATTTTATGAGCATGAAGACCTGAGTTTGATTCCTAGAATCCATGGGGGAAACTCTAGGCATAGTGGCATGTGCCTGCAATCCTAGTGCTTGGAAGCTATAGACAGGAAGATGTCTGGAGCTCCTGAAGAGCCAGTCTAGCCAATCTGGGAAATTCCATGAGACCCCATATCAAAGAAAAAGGTGAAAGCCATCTGAAAAATTGCACCTGACATTTCCAACTGGCCCCTACACACATGGTCACCTGTACAGGCATAAGCACTCATCCCATCCCACAGATGCACCTGCACTCACACTTATGAACATGAAATAAAACAGTAGATACTTGCAAGCAGTGGAGAGATGCAGACATTCTAAGAAAGAATTAAAATAATAGAACTTTAAAAATGAAATGAAGACAAAGAATCTTTTTGGGCCCATGGGCAGATGAGACACACACAGTCTTGAGATTCAGGGATATAGGAGTGGGGAAGTTCAGTAGGAACTTCCCAAGATCCATGGGAGAATTGCAAGTGACACAACACAGAAGATATGATAGCATCAAGTGAGAAAAAAAGAAAATCCAGAGAGAAATGTGTGAGATAACCATAGCTAAGAACTTTCCAAAATCAACTGCAGACAGTAAACACCAATCCATGTTACTCAGAGAACTGACAGGAAAAATAAATAGGAACAAACATAATCTATAACATACTACAAACTATTTTATTCAGAAAAAATTAACCTATCAAAGGCAAAATAATCACCTTCTATTCAGTCTTCCTTTTACTCCTCCCTTGTCTCTTCTCTCCTCCTGAACCATTTTCTCTCTCAAACACACACACACACATACACACACACACACACACACACACACACACACACACACACACCTGAAGTACACATCATCCTTGGAACTGATTTGCAAAAAAATGTTATAAGACGTGCTTCAGGCAGAAAACAAAAGATATAGGGCTAAAACTTGGGAATACCATAAATTAAAATTGTCAGAAAGAACATGTTACATCTTTATGTGTGTGCTGGAGAGTTGAACTCAGAGTGTTAAGCTTATAGCAAGCACCTTTAACCACTGAGTCATCTCCAGAGCCCTTCTGCATTTTTTATCATGACTTGAAAACATAGGGCTATTTATATGAGTTATGCAAAGATAGAAATTTAGTTGCAAGCTGACTTGCAGTACAGGAAGTACTTCTCACTCTGCCCTGCTTAAGCCAATGGGATTTTTGGAGATGGATGGGAAGGCTCTTCCACCGTGACTACCATTCACACCAGCCCTGTAACATCAAAATAACTTGGGGGAGAGAACAGTGGTTCCAGTCTGACATCTTGAAAGAACCTCCAGACCTCATTCCACGGCCTTCATTCTCTCATGAGCCTCTGGGAATACCACTCAAGGTTGCAAGATGCCAGAGGATCCCATTGACCCCTCTCCTGTGCATCATATAGTCGAGCTGATTTGAACTTCTGATAGACCTAGCCAGATGAGATAAGCCAATGCAGGGACCAGCTTTGCAGCTGATAAAACAGACAATTTAAGCAATGAATTAACCAGAGTTTTGAAAATTACATTGCAGTAATATAAGAAACAGAAAAATCAAGGCAACATAATCCTTCTAAAACTCAAGAATCCCATAGTCATGATCTCCAGTGATAGTAAGTTAGATGAAATGCCAGAAAGAGCACTCAAAAGCATGATTATAAGTATGATTATAAGTATGAAATCAAAAGATTTGTTGTTAACTTCTCATTGCTGCATGGAAAAGAACCTGACCAAAAAGCAGCTAGGAAGGAATGGGTTTACTTTGACTTACAGATGAGGGGAAGTTCCATCAAAGTAGAAAAATGATGGCATGAGCAGAGGGTGAACATCACATCTGCCACAGCACTGTAAGGGGTACCTTAGGCCAATGTGTCAAATCCTTCCACATTCTTCCTGAAAATCAGTTTCAAAATTCCAAACCCACATAATCAGGGTTCTAGCAGCAATGGACCAATCCTAACCTCTGCAGTCAACCTTCTCATTGCACAGAAAAGAACTCAACCAAAGCAGTTCCTGGAGGAATGGGTTTATTTTGGCTTCCAGACTTGGGGGGAAGCTCCATAATGGCAGGGGAAGCAATAACACTTTAAACAGCTGCAGGGAGGTGTACCAGAAACTGGCAAGGGGAAGCTGGCTATAAACCCCCAAACACAGCTCCAACAAGGTTCTAATTCCAAAGTGGCCAACAGTTGAGTATCAAGCATCCAGAAAACTTTAAGTTTATGGGGGACAACTGACTCAGACCACTGCAGGACTCAAAGAAGGAGGAGGAGGAGGAGGAAGAGATGTGGAGGAAAGTAGAAAGGAGGAGGAAGAAATTCCTGAGTGATTACCAAGTGAATAGAGGAAAGTAGCTAAATGCATTAAGAGTTGATATATCAGTAAAGAAATAGAAATACTGAAGTAAAACCAATCTGAATTATTAGAAATTAAAAAGAAAACAGTAAATCAAATAAAAGAACTCAGCCATAAGCATCACAATAGAATGGATCAAGGAGAGGATTGAATGTCTGAACTTGAAAAAGTATAGGATTTGGAACATTCTAATGAGAAAAGATAAATTAATGAGAAAATATGAGTTGGAATTTCAAGACTTTCAGGGAATTATTAGGAGATCAAATTATGAATTTGGGGCACAAAATTAAAAAGAAGAATATAAATCTAAATCCATTGTATATATTTTCAACAAAGTCAAACAAGAAATTTTCCTAAAATTTAGGAAAGAGATGCTAAAACAGATACAGAAGGTATTTAGAACACTAACCAGACAAGATTGGAAAAGAATCCCTATTCATCATATTATAATTAAGGTACTAAATACACAAACCAAAGGAAATATATTAATAGCAACAACAGGGAGGCACTTAGTCACTTACAAATGCAACCACATAAATAGCAACACATTTCTCAGCAGAAACTTTAGAAGGTAGAAGAGCTTGGAATGATGTATTTCAAGATCAGAAAGATACAGTTCCTACTGGGAGAGAACAGCAAACCAAGAAAGGAGCAATTGTGCAATGAAGGAGCCTGGGCCTGGGGGAGTCAATCAACAGCCATTAAATTTGGCCAAATATTCCACTCAGTGAGGGGGAACCCTTGATTGGAAATAGGGATTTAGGGCAATATGCACCGGATCCCATACACTTGGGCTCCCAAGAAAAGATGCACTATGCGAATGTCTGACAGGGAGGCTACTAAAAATAGAAACTAGGCAATCCAGAATGGTGTATATTTGTTAACCTATACTGTTCTAACTCTCCAATGGAGATTGTACTTGTATTTTTCAGGATATAGCCAGTGAGCTGTGGCCCATATAACCCTACCATCCAACAGCAGGCTAAAAGATGAGATCATGGCAAGAGATGAGCCACCACAGTCAGATTGTGGAGGATCCATATGGAACCCTGCAGAGAAGGACGGGATGAACAAGGGACCCATAGCCACAGCCATTCAACCAACTCAGGATAAGCCAAATGTGTTTGTGTTTTTCAGGATGCAACGAGAGAGCTGTGGCCCATCTAACCCTACCAACCAACCATAGGCCGATGGCTGAGATCCTGGCAAGAGAGGAGCCACCAC
>PVHP010011420.1:0-45220 GCA_004024765.1 Zapus hudsonius | reverse complement strand
GACAGGTGGGGAAAACCACAGGGGTAAGGTCTCAAGGAAGCCTCAGGGTTCGGTGGGCAGAAAGTACCACAGAGGAGGGAAGAAAAAGAAAAGGGAAGAGAAAAAAGAGGGAAAAAATAAAGTGAAATAAAGGAGTAAACAAGAAAAAAGACTGGCAAAAACCTGAAGGGAGGGGCTGGGCAGATGTGCTGGAGATGTGAAACCTGTTTTTTTTTCAATTCATTTATTTGCAAGCAAAGAGAGATAGTAAGAAGAGAAACAGAGAGAGAATAGGCACCCCAGGACCTCCAGCCACTGCAACCAAATCCTAGATATATGCACCTCTTTGTGCATCTGGCTTTACTTAGGTACTGAGAAATTGAACCCAGGCCCTTAAGATTTGCAGACATGTGTCTTAACCTCTGACTATCTCTCCAGTCCCCTAAAATCTGTTTTAACAAGATCCCTAAGTAGGCAAGTACTCTCTACCACTGAGCAATATCCTGAGCCCTCTTCAAAGTCTTGCTGATTGAGTTCCTGGGAACAGACATGAAATTGTTTTCAGAATATTTGTTCACAGGGGCTGGAGAGATGGCTCAGTGGTTAAGGCACTTGCCTCCAGTGCCTAAGGCCCTGGTTCAATTCCCCAGTACCCACATAAGCCAGACCCACAAGGTGGTGGCTCTGGTTTTCTCTCCCTCTCTCTCTCTCTCTCTCTCTCTCTCTCTCTCTCTCTGCTTGAAAATGAATAAATAAAATATTTTTTAAAAATTGAAAAAAAAAAGAATATTTGTTTACAAACACCATTTTACTGTTTGGTGATGCATAATTGTAATCCCAGCAGTTGGGAGGCCTTGGCAGGAGAATCATGAGTTTGAGGTCAGCCTAGACTTCATAGTGAGATCTTGTCTCAAAAACAAAACAAAAAAATAATTACTCATATTTAATACCATATACATAGATTATATTTTATTTCCTCCTATTTTATTAGTCGTATGTTTTTGAGAATATTTTAAAACTCTGAGTCATATATGTAGTTGGGATCTTTTATATTTTCAATGTTAGTTTGACATTTCTGATGTGTTTTGTTTCATTAATATTAGGCCACTTTTTAGTTCATGGAATTCCATTTTTTCTCTAAGTGTGCTAGCCATCCCCTCAAGATTTACCAGGAGGAAATGTGATATTCTAAGTCTAGATGAAAATGTAGACTACAAATCAGGTATGGTGGTGCAGGCTTAGAATTCAATATCCTCGGGCTGGAGAGATGGCTCAGCGGTTAAGGCACTTGCCTCCAGTGCCTAAGGCCACGAGTTCAATTCCCCAGGACCCACATAAGCCAGACCCACAAGATGGTGGCCCTGGTGCATTCTCTCTCTCTCTCTCTCTCTCTCTCTCTCTCTCTCTCTCTCTCTCTCTCTTTCTGATTAAAATGAATAAATAAAATATTAAAAAAAAGAATTCAATATCCTCTTCAACTACATAGCAAGCTCAAGGCTGGCCTGGGTTTCATGAAACCTCTTAACAAAAGCAAAACCAACCAACCAAACCAAAAGGAAAATGCTGACCACAGCAGATGCAGGCACACACTATTCCTGGTTCATTCATTTAGAAATGGTTCCAGCTCCAGCCCTGGTGCTCCCTGCTGGCTTTGCCACCTTTGCCACCTTTGGCCAAGTTCATCTGTAGTCAAGAAAATTGAGCAGCCATTTGAATCTGGGGTGGTGCTTTAAAGAAATGCTTGTTCCTGGGCCTCACTCCTTCCCCAGAGAGAGATCCCAATTCGGTTGGTCTGTGCTAGGCACCCAGGCATCAGCATTTTATGAAAACTGTTGGGGTAGTTCTTATGGGAATCCAGGATTGAAATCCACTGAGAGAGAGAAAGAGAGAGAGAGAGAGAGAGAGAGAGAGAGAGAGAGAGAGAGAGAGAGAGAGAGAGAGAGAGAGAGAGAGAGAGAGAGAGAGAGAGAGAGAGAGAGAGAGAGAGAGAGAGAGAGAGAGAGAGAGAAAGAGAGAGAGACAGAGAGACAGAGAGACAGAGAGACAGAGAGACAGAGAGACAGAGAATGTGCACACCAGCGCCTGCAGCCACTGCAAATGAACTCCAGATGCATTCAACCCTTTGTACATCTGACTTTACATGGGTACTGCGGAATCGAACTTAGGTTATTAGGTTAACTGCTGAGCCATCTCTCCAGTCCCCTGGATGCATCTTCTAAGACCTCTTGTCCTGTGACCTGCACCTAGTGACTGATATGTAGCAAGAGATGGCGTCTATCTACCTGGTATAGCAGTATCATGGCTAAGCCCTGGGTGTGCCAGGCAGGACTGCAGGGTACCCCAGCCTTTCTCAAATCCCCAGGAGAGAAGCTGGGTTGCCTCTTGTCAGCTACTTGCTCTCCCGCCCTTCTCCTTGGGACAAAAGAATCAGCTGTGACTCCTGTGATATGAATACCTTTTCTGTGTTTCTGAGCTGCCTAATAAAAGCATCCGTGAGCAATTCAGTCAGGATGGCCCCCTTGTCTGGATTCTCTCTTTGCCTTTGTCTCCCTCCTGTGACTCAGGTAGCACCCCCTCCTCAGCCCCCGAAGGCTGGGGCTATTCCCAGACATAAAGACACATGCAGCCCCTTGGACTTGGCACCAAGGTCATAGCTCTTTCTTTCCCAGGCAGGCTCATTTGAGGCTAGAATGGCTTGTGCCATGGGGCTCTGGGTGCCGCCTTGGGCTAGTGCTGGGCATGCGTGCTATCTCCTCTCATCTGCTGCCACTTCCTGCAGTTGCTGCTGGGTCCAGGAGTGTCTCTGCTGTGGGCTTGTTAATTGGCGCTTCAGCTGGCTGATTGACTGTAATGGGGGTGAACATTTATTTACCCCAGCAGCCGCCTCTCAGACAGCTGTTAATTGCAGGCACGAGAGAGACAATAATTATGGGATAATAGGTGGCTTTTGTGGGAGTCCTTTTCTTTGCTCGTGTCAGCAAACACTGGTGGGCTTGTTTTCTAACATCCTGCTCCCTGCGGAGGAGACCCTACTCAGGGAGACCCTCCTCCACTCACACCCCTGTCATCCGGCCCTTTTCCCACTGCGTTGGACCTGGAATTTTACCTAAGTTGGGCAAACAACTGGGGTGATAGAGAGCATGTTCCAACTCTAGAAAGCTTGTCTTCTGATTCCCATTTTAGAATTCATGAGATTATTTATTTATTGAGATGAAGTCTCACTGTGCTGGTCTTGAACTCCTGGGCTCAAGTGATCCTCCCGCCACTTAAAAAAAAAAGGATTTTTATTTATTTGCAAGGAGAGAGAAATAGAAAGAGAGAGAATAGGCATGCCAGAACCTCTAGTCTCTGTAAATGAACTCCAGATGTATGTGCCACTTTGTGCATCTGGCTTTGTGTGGGTACTGGGAAATCCAACCCAGGTCATTAGGCTTTACAGGCAAGTGCCTTAACCACTGAGAGATCTCTCCAGCTCCACTTTTTTTTTAAAAATGGTGCTAAGGATGGAACCAGGACCTTACAATGCTAGGCAAATGCTTTGTCACTAAGGTACATCCTCTTAAAATGATGGTACTTGGACTGGAGAGATGCTTTAGTGGTTAAAAGTGCTTGCTTACAAAGCCTGCTTTCCCGAGTCTGATTCCCCACTACCCACATACAGCCAGATGCACAAAGTAGTGCAAGCATCTGGAGTTTGAAGCAGTAAGACTCTGGCATGACCATGCACACATTGTGTGTGCGTGTGGCTGTCTGTCTGCAAATAAATAAACAATATATATATATATATATATATATATATATATATATATATGTATATTTTGGTTTTTCAAGGTAGGGTCTCGCTCTAGCCCATGCTGACCTGGAATTCACTATGTAGTCTCAGGGTGGCCTTGAATTCATGGCGATCCTCCTACCTCTGCCTCCCGAGTGCTGGGATTAAAGGCGTGTGCCACCACTCCTGGCTAAATAAAAATATTTTTTAAATGATGGTACTTAATCAGCTTTGCCTAAAAAAAAGTGCTGGTAAGTATTGAAGCCTCTGCCTATTCCGTATTTCCTGCTCTTTCTTAATGTCTTTACACACTTGTAATTAGTGTGCAGCTATCATTCTGTCATGCGCTTCTTGTGTTTGATGGTTATTTTATAATAACACTCTCAGGTACGACAATAGTCTATAAATTTGTCATCTTAAATGGCCATAAATAATTCTGTCACATTATTTGCCTTACTGAATTACAAAGAATTTGGGTTGTTTCCAATTTGTTGCTATTATGGATAGCTCTGTTCTAAACAGCTTTATACGTACCAATTTTTCCGCTGTCTCCTGGGGGTGGATTGTGTTATAAGTTGTATTGATCTGACGTCAAGTCCGGAAGGGGGGGAATGGAGAGCTGAAGAGAGAGTTTACTGGTTCCCTCCTCCTCCTTCCAGAACACAGCTGCTTCCCTCCTCCCCTCTGTTCCATGGTCCTTGTGTTGCTTCCTAGGTCACAGCCAGGTTGGTGGAGTTCAGGCTTAGTTCTGGTTAACGGTTCTACACAGCGGATCACTCCATGTGACAGCTCAGCAGAGAATGCAGCACTGCCTCTGGGGCTCTCCGGGTCACTGGGCCAGGTGGCTCTTGCTTGCACGACTTGTCTCTTGTCCTTACCATCGTCTGAAGGTCTGAAGGCTCCCCTAGATATTTACATAGCCTAGGAGGTTCTGAGAATGGCTAGCCAAGGATGCCGGCTGTCATCCGGGAGCTAGGCCTGTCATTCTGAGTTTCTTGAGACAGAGGTGAAGCGGTCAGGCTCAAGAGAGAGAATATTCAGGGCTGGGGAGGAGCTTAGTGGTAGAGCACTTGCCTAGCAGGTGGGATCCTTGGTTCCATCCCCAGCACCATAAAACCTGTATCTAGCCCAATGTGGTGGCGCACTCCTTTAATCCCAGCACTGGGGAGGCAGAGGTAGGAGGATCGCCATGAGTTCAAGGCCACCCTGAGACTACAGAGTGAATTCCAGGTCAGCCTGGGCTAGAGCGAGACCCTACCTCAAAAAATAACAACAACAAAAACCATATATTTACACATACACATATATGTACATGTACACACACACACACACACACACACACACACACACACACACACACAGAGTAAAACATATCCTAAGATACCTAAATGGAAACTTCGGGCTTTTAATGCCCTTGTATCTCCATGGCTGTGCCATCATCTCTGTTACAGTCTGTTGGGCAAACTGATAGCCCCACGATGCAAAGGGTGGAGGCCGACTCCAGCCCGCAGAGGACAAGCACCAAAGAGCCTGCAGCCATCTTTGTTTCTCCATGCTTCTTTGCAGAGTGGGCCTAGGAGAGGCCCCTCAGAGGCTCCACCCCTTCTCTGCACCCCTCCCCCCAGATCCCAAGGCTCTGCATCTTTGTTCACTATCTTCCTGCCTCTCACCACTCGCCACCACATTCAGCCTCAGCTTGTAAACTACTGAAGGCAAGGACTCTAGCATGCCCTCTTTAAAAAAATTATTATTGACAAGTTCTGTGAGTGTAGACAATAAACCATGATAATTCCCTCCCACCATTCCCATTGTCCCCCTCCCATTGAACCCCTTCTTCTTTCTAGTCAGTCTCTCTTCTACTTTGATGTCATCGTTTTTCCTTCCTGTTACGAAGGTTTTGTGTAAGTAATGTCAGGCACTATGAGGTCATGAATATCTAGGACATTTTGTGTCTATTGAGTTCTTGTTAATCTCCATGCTCACCCTGAGCCGGGCGTGGTGGCGCATGCCTTTAATCCCAGCACTTGGGAGGCAGAGGTAGGAGGATCGCCATGAGTTCAAGGCCACCCTGAAACTACATAGTGAATTCCAGGTCAGCCTGGACTAGAGCGAGACCCTACCTTGAAAAACCAAAAAAAAAAAAAAAAAAAAAAAAAGAAATCTCCACACTCACCCTGAAGACTCATAAAGTGCTTGGCATATAGATAAGAACTTCCATAAACTCATTTCCTTTCCCCCTGTTCAAACATTTGATTGTTGAACTAAGGAGTAAATGATCTGAGTGAGGAGGTAGTGGGAAGATGTTTATTGAACTTAGTGTGCACACTGACTAGCTAGCACTGGATAGTAATGTTTGCCGCAACCTGGAACATAAGAACAGTGCCCCCCATTTTTTTTAACCAATGATGAGCTGAGATTCAGAAAAGTTAAATCACCTGTGCAAGGTGACATGGTTGGGTCACATGTTTAGAGAGTTAGGAAGCAAAAAATAAATAAACAAATTAATTAAAATAAAATAAAGAAAGTTAGGAAGCTATGGGGCTAGAGAGTTGGCTCTGAGGTTAAAGGCCCTTATTTGCAAGGTCTGATGGGCCAGGTTCGATTCCCTAGTACCCACATATGCACAGAGTGGCCTATCGCCTGGAATTGTGTTCGCAGTGGCAGGTGGCCCTGGTGTGCCCATTCTCTCTGTCTCCTCTCTGTCTCTCTTTAAAAATATATTTATATTATAAATATATATAAATATAATATATTATATTTAATTTTATATATTATATATATATTTAATTTATGTGTAATATATAAAATATAGCTAAATAAATATATAAAATATATATAAATGTATAAATTTTTTTGTTTGTTTTTTGTTTGTTTTTTGAGGTAGGGTCTCGCTCTAGCCCAGGCTGACCTGGAATTCACTCTGTAGTCTCAGGCTGGCCTTGAACTCACGGTGATCCTCCTACCTCTGCCTCTCCAGTGCTGGGATTAAAGGCATGCGCCACCATGCCTGGCTATAAATGTATAAAATAAATATAAAACTATATAAATAAATATATAAAATATATGGATATATAACTATATATATATTTAGTTTTTCTAGGTAGGGAGGGTCTTGCTTTAGCCCAGGCTGACCTGGAATTCACTATGTGGTCTCAGGCTGGCCTCGAACTCACGGTGATCCTCCTACCTCTGCCTCCTGAGTACTGGGATTAAAGGCGTGCACCACCATGCCAGGTGGGGCTTTAGCTCTGTAATACCTAAGATACATTTTGATGGTAACCCAGCAAATGGATGTTGGCCACCAAAGTGCAGAGGTGAAGTGGCAGGGGTTTGGCAGTGGGGGAGGGGTGAAGAGAAGGTTCCCGCATCCTGTACCCCTCCATCCTCAATACCCAGCTCTGCACAGCCAGCCCCGTTGGTACCCCACAGCCATTGTCCTTTCCCAAGGTCACTTCCTCTCCATGACTCCTGAATGGCCCCTTACCTTTACCCAGCTGGTCTGGTGGAGAGCTGAGTAGGGTTAACTGGGCACTGCAGTCATAAAGATGGCTGAAAGATGGGATCCCCTGCCAACTCCACTGTTAAGTATAGTTCCCCTCCTGCCCACCTTCTGGGGGGAATCTTCTCCACAGTCTGTCTCTTCTGAGGAAGAAAGGGAGGGGCTTGAACCAGGTGCCAGCCTGTGTCTGTGTCGTAAGTGTCGTTGTCTTGGCGCTGGGCTGAGGTCAAGGTACTCCCA
The DNA here is from genome assembly GCA_004024765.1 of Zapus hudsonius. NCBI lineage: Eukaryota > Metazoa > Chordata > Mammalia > Rodentia > Dipodidae > Zapus > Zapus hudsonius. The sequence continues at coordinate 37,730 of PVHP010011420.1, read as the reverse complement.
CTCCCCGAAGCATCCATCCGTCTTGCTTTTCTGGCCTGACTTAGATTGGCGTGGGAGTGTTCTGCCCTTGGGAGTCTCATCTGCCAGGGCACATGCCTATGAGTACTTCTTGGATAGATGATCTCCTTAAGACCAAGTCCTTGGTTGGCTGGGGAAAGAGATGTCAGTCAGTTGCAGCTAGACAGGAGGTGTCCTGGTACAGCTTGGTGACTATAATAACAATGCACTCGACATGTGGGGAGATGGCTCAGTGGTTAAAGGCGCTTGTTTGGAAAGGCTGCCAGCATGGGCTCGATTTCTCAGTCCCATGTAAAGTCAGATGCACAAAGTGGCACAAGGCATCTGGAGTTCATCTGCAATGCCAAGAGGCCCTGGAATGCCCATTCTCTCTCTCTTCTGCTCTCTCTTTCTCCTCTCTCTTAATCTCTGCTTGCTAGTAAATTCTATGGCCTAACGACCCAGGTTCAATTATCTAGAACCCATATAAAACCAGATGCACAAGGCGGCACATTCATCGACAGTTCATTTGCAGTGGCTAGAGGCCCTGGCGCAGCCATTCTCTCTCTCACACTCTGCTTGCAATAAATAAAAATATTTTTAATTCTAAAAGAGTGGACCTAAACATTTAATCATAAAAAATGATTAGAATGTGAGGCAATGCATATGTTAATTAGCCTAATTTGCTCAGTCTACACTATTCTATCATTTCCCATAAATACATATAATTAGTATTTGTCCAAAGTTAAAAAAATAGATTAAGTTCAGAACAGTAGGCCCAGAACTCACTGGTGATCTTACAGGGAGCTCCGGTGTATTTCACAGTTTATTGGAAAAGAGGTTTGGAGGGTCAGAGGCCTCTCTTATCACAAAGATTTGAGAATACAAAGGAGGGTTCTTCATGTGGTCCATTGGGTTCTTTCACCCAGGAGACACATTTGCCTCAGGAAACTTTTCTAGGCACCTGTCTTAAGTGTGACTGCAACCTGGATAGTACTAGAACATTCTCTTCCTTGCCACTCACCAGTGAATTACTTTCCTTTTTTGGTGGTCAAGATGTGGGGAAAGCTGGGCGTGGTGGCGCACACCTTTAATCCCAGCACTCGGGAGGCAGAGGTAGGAGGATTGCTGTGAGTTCAAGGCCACCCTGAGACTGCATAGGGAATTCCAGGTCAGCCTGGAACTAGAGCGAGACCCTACCTCGAAAAACCAAAAAAAAAAAAAAAAAAAAAAAGCATCTTTTTTAAAAAAGGCTATGTGAATGTTCAGAGATTATTACTGACAAGATTATTTAGAGGTGATCTCATTAAGATCAATCTTGCTGAAGTCCTAGGTCAGAGCGCTATTCCCTGGGAAGTGCCTGAAGCCCGTAACTTCCTTCCTGGTGGAATGATGGTGGAATGACCCACCTGCCGTTTCCCCGTATCTACTTTTGGCCTAGCCTTGGTTGGTTAGATAAACACCTGGGAGACCACCCCAACCCCCTAACCATCCCTCTCGCTCCCATTCCTTCCTTTCCTTCCTTCCTCCCAGTTTTCACTGGCCAGTGTTCATTTCCCTCTTGATGAAGCTTGGGAGGGAGGCCCGGCCTGGTGGTTCTGTCTGTCCAGAGCAGGGTCCCCTGGGCCTCGGTCCTGGGTGCTCTCTGGTTTGGCTTGCCATTTGCCTTACCCTCAGTTCAGCAGAGGCATTGCCAAGCCTGACAGAAACCGCCTCCTCCCTGCTACAGGGTGGGCCTCTCATTTACATAACGACACCCTGCATTTATAGAGTTGGGAGCAGGAGCACTTTTCCTCCCATGCGTGTGGAGGGGCAGGGTGAAGGAAAGGGTCACAGTGACCTTGGACCTGAGGCTCTGAGGCAATCAGAAGCTTACCTGAGTTCGTGCAGCCAGAAGTGAGAGGTCCAGGATTTTGTTTGAGCATCAGGACTCCTGCTGGACGAATTGCCAGGTTCCTGGAGGTGTCATCCCACTTCCTCAGTGCCTGAGAGTAAGGACTGAGCCTGCCAGCCCTGGCTTGCCAAGGGTGATCCAGAGGGACTTTGCACCCCCTTCCTGAAGATCAGTGGGAGGTGGGTATGTATGGCCCAGAGGCATCATCTCGTGACTGCCCAGCATGGCCATGAATATGGAGCAAGCACCCGGTTGAACACCAAGTTAACCCTCGGTCCCCTAAAGCAGTGTGCACCACAGGGCGGGCTCTGGGCAGGCTTCTTCGATTGGCTGACGAATCTGGGGTGGAGCCTCCGGTGCTCTGTTCCAGGGGAACAGGTGCATTAGGGCACTTGTGTCTCTTGGGAGCAGGCTGATAGGAGGTGGGAAGAGGACCGTTTTCAGCACGAGGTGGCTCCTACACACCTTTCCTGGGCTGGTAAGGGCTGGGAATGCTGGCATGGGGCTGTGGGGACACTGTGAGGGTCAGCTGACCTGTTGACTCAGTTTACATGTTCCAGGAGCCTTCTCTCCAGCACACTGATTTCATTCTTCCTTTCTTTTCTTTCCTCTCATTTTTAGTTAATTGTTTACTCAGCAAATTGGAACTCTGGAATGTGTCAATGTGGCACCTTCTGTCTCTGTTTCCTCCCTTCCACAGGCCCGCTGCAGACCCCCAAGCTGGGCTCTCCCTCCAATTTCTCTCTCCTGCTCTCCCTCAGTCCTCTTTGCTCCAGATCGCTCCTCTCCTGGCCTGTGAGCTCTGTGGTCAGGAGCACCAGGAAGTGCTGAGGCTCCAGCAGCCTGGGAAGTATCAGCTGTTTGCCCAAGGTGGGGTTGGCTCAGTCTGGCTGTCTGGACAGGGCTGGGCTGGAGCATGGGTGTTTGGTTCCTATGTAGCCTCGTCCTCTCCACACCTTCTGTCTTCTCTCCTCCCCATGTCCCATTTCCGGTGGAGGCATAGGCAGCCAAGCTGCTGGTCCTGCTTTGCTGAGATGCTGGGCCCAGGTATGGAGGAGGAAGGGCTCCACCTGGGAGGGGAGGGAAGGGAGGGCAGGATTTCACTTCTGCAGATGATGTGGCTTGGCCTGGGGTCTGCTGCTTTCTCTCATGCAATGCTGGCAGGACCTCTGTCAGAGGCTGATGGACAGAGTCTTAGAAAAAGCAGGTGACTGTGGCATGGTACTGCTGAAAGGGAAAGCAGCCTGGAGCTTCTGGTCATGTCACATGGCTCCAGAGCAGGCACTTTGAGGGCCAGAGCCAGCGACCTGGCCAGCTCCAAGGAGTTGATGACATCATGGACACAGTGAGGCTCCCCTGGTCGTCTGAGTCTCTCTCTCTCTCTCTCTCTCTCTCTCTCTCTCTCTCTCTCTCTCTCTCCTTCGTTCTTTCTTTCTTTTTGAAGTTGGGTCTCACTCTACCCCAAGCTGACCTGAAATTCACTCTGTAGTCCCAGGCTGGCCTCAAACTGGGCAATCTTCCTACCTCTTCCTCCCTAGTGCTGGGATTAAAGGTGTGTGCCACCAGGCCTGGTTTACTTTATTTATTTTAGTTTTATTTCACTTTTTATTGACAACTTCCATAATTATAGACAATAAACCATGGTAATTCCCTCCCCACCCTGACTTTCCCCCTCTCAAATACACCCTCCATCATATCTCCTCTCTCTTTTAATTAGTCTCTATTTTGTTTCGATGTCATCATCTTTTCCTCCCATTATGAAGGTCTTTTGTAGGTTAGTGTCAGGCACTGTGAAGTCATGAATATCAAGGCCATTTTGTGCCTGGAAGATTGCATCATACGCAGTCCTACCCTTCCTTTGGCTCTTACGTTCTTTCTGCCACCTCTTCCATAATAGCCCCTGAGCCTTGGGAGGTTATTTTAGTTTTTTGAGGTAGGGTTTTGCTCCCTCTAGTCCAAGCTGACCTAGAATTTACTTGATAGCCTCAGTCCATATAGGTTAGTGGTAGGTTGATCTCTCTCTTCTGATTATTTTTAAGAAAGTCCTATACAACTTATTATTTCATCTCTAAAAGTATAGACTCTTTTGAGAGGAGTATTGAGGAATGAATTCAAGGTGACATACATGCTAGGCAAGTGCTTTACCAGTGAGTTATATCCCTAGCACCCTCTTTTTAACTCTTTGTGTGTGTGTTTCACGCGTGAGTGAAGGTGTATTTGTGTATCACAGCACACATGTGGTGATCAGAGGTCAACGTCACGTATCAGTCCTCTTGCTCACCCCTGGGTGCATCAGACCCAAGAGCTCTCTATTCTATCTCTCCATAGGAGGGCTGGGATTACAGATGTTTGCCACTGTGTCTGGCTTTTTACACAAGTTCTGGGGATTTGAACTCAGGTAGCCATACTGATGCAGCAAGAGCTTTTACCTTCTCGGCCATCTCTCCAGCCCCAACATAAGAACTCTTAAGGGCCAAAATATCATTATCATACCTAAACAAAACTAAGAAGCCAAAAATAACCAAATTCTATTAGTGTTTATAGCTACCTGCTTATTGTATGTTATAAAATATATTCTGGGCCGGGCATGGTGGCACACGCCTTTAATCCCAGCACTCAGGAGGCAGAGGTAGGAGGATTGCCATGAGTTCAAGGTCACCCTGAGACTACATAGTGAATTCCAGGTCAGCATGGACTAGAGCGAGACCCTACCTCAAAAAACCAAAAAAAAAAAAATTTAAAAAAATATATTCTGGAGCTGGGGAAATGGCTCAGTGGTTAAAGGCACTTGTTTGCAAAGGCTTCCAGTCTGAGTTCAATTCCCCAAGACCTATGTAAAGTCAGATGTATAACGTGGTGCATGTATCTGGAGATCATCTGCAGTGGCAGGAGGCCCTGGCATGCTCATACACACACACACACACACACACACACACACACACACACACACACACACTCTCTTTTGCAAACAAATACGTAAAAACATTTAAAGCATAAAATAAATTATTTTCCTCGTTTTCTTTTTAATTTTTAATTTTCTTTTGGATAAGGTCCATCTATTGTAATTGGCTGTTCTGGCTCTTACGTCGCTCCTAATACACAGGTGTTGTTTTCTTTCTTATTGTGTGTTGTGGGCCACTGTCCCACTGTGAATGTCCCATGCTGGGATTGCCAGTTCCATCCTCACTGTGTCCCCGTGTTTCCTTCCAAGAACTTGATCAAATTTGGGTTTCTTTGGCGTATTTATTTGGTGGCCAGGCCAAGAGCCTGTCCTGTGTGCACACTGTCAGGATACCCCGTGTCTGCTTGTTTCTTTGGGATGGGAGCAGCCTTGATGATCACTACCTACACCCATTAATTCATTACAGACTAATTGCCCATTAATTACTCCCTCTAATTAGACGTTGCTTCTCTGATTTCACAGTAAGTGATTACTTGCCTTAGAAAGTGGCCTCCTTCTCTGGGAAATATCATGAAGGCGGAGACCACAGGACAGCAGGGTGACTTAGGGCCACCCTTCCTGGCCTCTCTGTGGGCTGAGGAGGCAAGGGTCCCGTAAGTGGCCGGCTGGGAGTCTAGACAGGGAAAGGGTTAGTGCTGCTAGATGGAGTCAAAGCCTGAGACATTCTCAATTAACTTTTCCAGTTAGCGCTGAAGTACGGTTCAGCCACATTTAATCAGATTACTGCTCAAAGCAAAGCTCCCCGGACTGTCCTCTGACCCTCTGCTGCCTGTGACCTAGTAACAACTCTTTATCTCTGCTTACTAGCCTACAGTTTATAAAGCAAGCATGCGTGTATGCGTGCGAGTACGCACACATGTCCATACACACCCTGGACGCACACACAAAGAAGTAGCCCAGCCTAGAGAGGCTGAGGGGACAGTGCCAAGATCAGATTGCTTGGGGGTGGATCGTGGCTCCACCACTTTCTAGTTGCTTGATGCAAGATAGCTGCCTTCTCCCTGCCTTCATTTCTCTACCTGCATTATAGGCTTATTACACATATTTAATGAAGAGCTCTGCACAGGGCACAAGACATAGTAGGATTGCACATGTGTCAGCTCTTGTTATTTGGAACTTCTCGGAGCAATCCAGTATATGGCTTTGAGAGCCTGCAGACCTATGCTGCGGGACACAGCGGGGACAGACAGCTGGCAGTTGTCTGAATACTGTGGATACAGCTCTATATAATTTACTTATCTGGTATCCGTCACTCAGGAAGTCTATGCAGACTGTTTCAATAAGTATAAAGTGGTGCATGTATCTGGAGATCATGTGCAGTGGCAGGAGGCCCTGGCGTGCCCATACATACACGCTCTTCTCTTGCAAACAAATATGCAAAAACATTTAAAGCATAAAATAAAATATTTTCCTCATTTTCTTTTTAATTTTCTTTTGGATAAGGTCCATATGTTGTAATTGGCTGTTCTGACTTAATAGGTTTCTTTTCTCTCAGGCCAGGATCATCAGAAAGTAGCCCTAATTTTGAGGATGATGATGTTGTATCTAGAGAGGTCAAGGCATTTGCTCTCTGCATCAGTGAATCAGGGGATATGCCTCCCACCACGGGACAGGAAAGCCAGGCACCTGGCGATCCTGTACCTGCTCCTTCCTTTCTCTAGGATTGGGAGTGAGCCGTGAAGGAGTGGACAGGACCAGGGGTCTGGCTTAGACCTGCTCTTATACTTTTCCCTCTTGGAGGACTAGGCTGTCTCTTGCCCTTGAGGAGGTCCCCCAAGGCTTTAGCCTGGAGAGTCAAGTGGACATGGCTCTTCCCTGGGAGCTTGCAGTTCCTGGGGCCTGGCTCTGCTACTCCCCTATTTGCCCATGCAGACCAGAGATGGAAACCTTCCATGAGACAATTAGACAGCCGAGAAGGAAGTGTGTTCACTCTGTGCCAGTCAGTCATAGGCTCCCAGTGTTCCTCTGGTCTAACTGGGCCAGGAAGCCTCCCCAGGAAGGCACCAAAGCTCCTTGGTTCTGTTCCAGCTGGGCCTCTTGTGCACTGGTCACTAGAGACACAAGGCACCTTCTCTGGGCTTCAAGAAGGAGACAGAGAGGAATGGAGCTGATGAGAAGCAAGGGTGGGCAGGAGGAGGCTGGAGGCTGGGCAGCGAGGAAGACTTGTGCATCCTAGGCAGGAGAATGTGCACACTGAACATGCAGTGCTGTATTTCTGTCTCCCTAAGCTCCTGCCTACAATATCCTAGAGCTACTTTTGCTGGGAGCATGGCCCAATGACTCATTCACATGAGTGCAGGGTGGCAGGGTTTCCTCTGTAGGCAGGGCAGGGCCAAGGGAGAGACTGGGGAGAAGCAAAAACAGAAGGAGCAGCGTGGTCCAAAGTTCATGCTGCAGAGCTGCCGTGAGGAGCCGGCTTCTTCCTGAGCACAGAGCCCAGGATGTGAGTCATGGGAAAATCTTGACCAATTTGGTCCATAAGGGAAGGAAGGAGCCACACAGGGGTGATGAGTATAAGGTCAGATTGAACTTGCCTCTGAGTCCCAGTGCATAGCTCAGCACGTAGGAAGCTTTCATGGAATATGGAATGAATGAATGAATGAATGAATGAGCTAATCAAGGAAATGGAAAGAGGTCATTTTTCCTTCCATACTTTTAACCTGATCCTAAGGCCTTGGGTGGCAAAAGCTATTTGTTAGAAATGTGTTCTAAGCTGAAGTGGAGTTTGGTCGTCCAGCACAGGAGCGCTGCTTTGTGAATTAGCCCTGCTTTTGGTTTCTCTTTGGTCCCATCTCCACATAGGTGCTCACTGGCTGGGGACAGCTTCATGGATTTCTGTGCTCCGTGCTCCCCTGCCTCTCCCCCTGGGATCTGGGAAGAGGTCTGTAGACTCCCTTTTCCAGCACTTTGTATATCATGGGCACAGATAGAACATTCAGCCAGTGTCAGAGGTAGGGGGAACTTCATCCTGACTTTCCAGGCCATGTTCCTCAGATCTGGCCCTAGAACAGGGTAGACCTGCTCAAAGGGACAGAGGAGCTGAGTGTCCACTGATGCTCTCTGGTCATAGATGGAGCTGGGCTTTGCAGGATGGGACACGAGTGCTCAGAGCTTGCCTCAGAAGCAGCTCAGGGGAAAATTAAGTGGGGTCAAGCCAGGGCCAGCACAGAATTTGGGTGACACAGTTATTTCTTTTGTTACTACTATTCCTCCCCCACCTTCTTTTTTGAGGTAGGGTCTCACTCTAGCCCAGGCTGACCTGGAATTCACTATGTAGTCTCAGGCTGGTTTCGAAACTCACTTCAATCCTCCTACTTAAAGACATGAGCCACCATGCCGATTTTTTAAAGACAGGGTCTCCCATAGCTCAGGCTGGCCTTGAACTCACAATGTGATTGAAGATGCCTTGAACTTCAGATCCTCCTGCCTCCACCTCCCAAGTGCTGGGTGTAACAAGACCTCTCAACACTGCAAACAAACTCCAGATGCATGTGCCACTTTGTGCATCTAGTTTTACATGGGAACTAGGGAATCAAACCCAGGCCATCAGGCATTGCAAGCAAGCTCCTTTAACCACTGGGCCATCTCTCCAGCCCTCCCACACCCCCTTTTTTACAGTGTTGAGGATGGAACTCAGGGCCTCACACATCCTCCTCTAGGCTCTACCATTGAGCCATGCCTGTTTGGCACTTTTCTTTGATTGGTGACGAGATTGTCACAGTGTCCTCTGCTTCTCTGATGGGACCAAGCTCAGAGTTTCCTATCACCCCACCCACCCTCCTTCTCCCATTCCATAAAGGGGTTATTCACCCAGGATCCTTGCTTCTTTCTATTTATAAATCTTTGTTCCTAGTGATAAACACTGTCCTATCCTCCTTAATCCTGCCCAGTACTTTAGTCATTGAAACACTGAAAATATTCCTCTGTCTCCTGCCCTTCAGGCTCACAGCATTTACTTTTCCCACAACTGTCTGGCCTTCATAGCCATCGAGAAGTGCCCTGTGCAGGACGGGCCTTCAGGTGGATTAGCACAGACCTTGGGAGGTGGGCCCTAGAGGACACTCACAGGGTCCATGTGTAGCTGAAACACAACCCCATGGGATGTATCTATATCACATGGTGGGAGGAGACTCCTCAGAGCCTTGGGGCCGTGGCAGGAGTGTGTGCCAGGCCTCACTCAGTACTCGGTTCCCAAAGCTTGAGACTGGATTCCAGCCATGTCCCTGGTGGCATGCACTGGACTTAGCTGCCAGGGTCAGGGCCCAGCTGCCATCCATGTCTCACACACTGTATCTGTCTCCATTACCCCACGGCCGTTTCACATTTGGATGTTGTGAAGACAAAATGTCCAGTGTGCTAGATAGATCCCTGCTGTTAGCAGGGAGCCTCTCCTCTCTGCCATTGTCTCTCGGGTGAGTTCTTCATACATTTGCCAAGTACGTGTTGAGCCTGCTCGGTGCTGGGAATACAAAGATGGCCGTGCTGACCCCTCAGGCTTTTTTCATTCGCCTTTCTTCCTGCTTCCGTGTTCATCCTGTGGGTAAGCAGTTGAGACGTGGGCCTCATTTGGTCCCATCCATCTCTCTGTGGTCCTTGTCTGTATGGGGGGGATAGGGGAAGCCAGGGGACCTGAACTCTATGGATGACCCTCATAGGCCCTTGAGTGGGAGGTGTCAGTCTTTCCAGTGGCCTAACAACCCCTAACCACCCCTGCTGTCCTGCTTGGTAGGGGAGCTGTGCAGAGAAACAGGGGAGATGGTCCTGGGGAGCCCAGTCTCTCTCAGAAGAAGGTCTAAAGCTCACTCATAGGCTCCCAAAGGGCTGAGTGTCCAGTGCCCAGCAAGTGCCTGGCACATAGCATATGTGCAACCAATGTCTGGCACATGGGTTTATTAAATGAATGTGTCATAAATGATGGTGCTAAGCACTATAAATGCAGTGAGGGGATCAAGTTTCAAGGAAATCAAAAGCAAAGCCAGATGAGGTTTGGGCACAGTCAGGGAGGGCTTCCCAGAAGAGGCAGTTTAGATGGGAAGGAGAACTTGAGCACATCTAGGACAGAATGGAAGGGCACATGTGGAATCCCAGGAAGAGATGATGTGCACTGGGGTGGTGGCTGCCCAGAAGAGAGGACGCAAGGAGTGAGGATGGGATTTGTGCAGGCAGCAGCCTCAGTTGGGTTCTGAGTGTGTTTGAGGAGTGTGACTGTGGTTGGTGGAAGGAGACCCCAGGATGTTACGATCTGCTTCCCTCATCAAGAGAAGCCTGGAGGTTGGCGGCTCTGCCCAGCAGCGACCACGGTGGAACCATCTGCCTAGCAGCCAGCCTCTTCTGGGTACTGATGGCACTGCGAGGTGACATGGGCTGGGGAGCTGTGAGAGCTCTGGGAGTCCCTGGAGGGTGCATGGGTTCATAGAGCCTCAGCTCCTTCTGGAGGCAGGAAGTGTGCTCAAGGATGGTGACTCCACTAGGCAGTGAGAAGCTAAAAGGTGACCCATCTGCTGCTGCCTGCGCTGTGACTTTGAACATCTTTCCTAACCCCTCTGACACCACTTCATTATTATTATTGTTATTATTATATTATTATTCTATGAGTCAAAGTTTCAGAGAATGACTTTGAGGTTTCCTAAGTACCGAAAAGAGTGCCCACACAAGCACTTGGTAAAGTGCCCAGGAAGTGGGGTGTGGGAGAAGTGGGGGGGGTGGCTTATGTTTTTAGTTTCTTCTGAATTTTCTTCTGTCTTTTGGTAAAGGGGAGGGGTGAGCAGGGTCTGCAGAGCCTGGGGCAGCTCTGGCTTGCTCCTCCTGCCACTGTCTCCCTGAGGCCGCCCTCTTCTGCATTGCGGAGACAGAGCAGACATCTATTCAATGTTTGATGCATGAAGATGGATGCATGCAAGCGCCTGTCCTTTCAGAGTAGCAGAGGAGACAGCTTGTAAACAAAGTGTGAGGAGAACGAAGATGACACTGAGGCGTGTTCCACAGACTCGGAGGGAAGAGCACAGAGAGGGGGACGTGGGAGTGGCTGTGGGCGCAGGTTCCGGCAGAAGCAGTAGTGGGCACAGTGGCTGAGAAGCAGGGCAGTCGAGCTGGGCCTGGATTGGCACAATTCTGGGGTCTGGGAGATAAGGTTGGAATCCTAGCAGCTGGTGTGAGCCCTGACTGCCCACCCAAGAGGTTGGATTTCATCTTTTAAAGTTTTTATTAAAAATATTTTATTTATTCATTTTCAAGCAGAGAGATACAGAGAGAGCAAGAGAGAGAGAGAGAGAGCCAGGGCCACCACCTTGTGGGTCTGGCTTATATAGGTCCTGGGGAATTGAACACAGGGCCTTAGGCACTGGAGGCAAGTGCCTTAACCTCTGAGCCATCTCTCCAGTCCCTTTTAAAGGTTTTAAATGGGCATTGTCAGCTCCTTTTCTGTCCTCTCCTGGCCCATCCTTGTGGCTCTCTGTCCTCACCTGACCATCAGAGAGGCTGTGGGCTGCCCAAGGGTCACAGAATATTTGCTGTAAGGTCAGAAAGAGAGTTCTGGATCTTTGTTGTCTCCCAGGGGCCTGTCCTGTCAACACCACGTGACTCCTATAGTCCTTGTGGGCAGTCACGGCTTGTGGCTGGCATCATTCTGTGTTTTGGCTGGTAACAACAGTTTTGTCCATTTAAAGAAACTGGTGTAATGGAGCCTGGCTCTCTCTCTCCACACTCCCCAGTTCTTTGGCCCAAAGGAGAAGCCACAAGATTCCCTGGAATAGATCCCACCTTCATTTCCAGGTGCTTTGCATGTGCCAGGTTTGGCTGAGGACTTGTTTTTCAAGAGACTGGGCAGGATGCAGAGGGTGGGGGCATTGCTCTGGAGTCCCTTTGCCCCCTCCCCATTCTCCCACCCAGTGTGCCCAGGCTGGCCCTGGTACTTATGGATGGTGGTCCCATTGAGGCACATGGAGCAGGGACACAGCTTGCACTCCCCCATGAGGGGTGAGGTAAGACCTGGCTCACACTTCCCAGAAAAGAGGGTGATAGGAGGGGAGCCTCACAGGGTTCCACCACAGGGCTGCCAGGAAGTCTTCCTGTCTCCTCACTCTGAAGGGACCAGGCTGGTAGCTAGATTTCTGGTTGCTTCTGTGAGTCAGGAAGTCTCAGAGCCTGCTAGGGCCTCTCCTATAGGAGCTCGGCTTCTGTAGGTCCCAGCCTCTTTGACAACTCAGTTTATGTTTGTGATGGGTTAGATGGGGGAGTAAGGCTCCTCTCCTGAGAAGCGGCCCCATTCACCCTTGAGGGTTAAGGGTATGAGTGGGTGCAGATGCATGCACCTGGAGGTCAGAGGATAAGCTCAGGTATAGTTCCTTCAGACAGCATCTACCTTTTTTTTCTTTTTTGAGACAGGGTCTCTCATTGGCCAGGAACTTGCCAGTTAGGTTCTACTGGCTGTCCCGCGTACCACCTCTGCCTCTGGGAGCACAAGTGCGCACCACCATGCCCTGTGATTTTCACTAGAGTTCTGGGGACTGAATGCAAACCACAGAGCTCTCTCTGTTTATTAAAGAGACATGTTGGTCTCAGAAAGAGAAGGTGCAGGTGAGAGGGGGCATCCATTCTGAGCAACTCCAACTTCAGAACGGCTCGTGAAGATAACAGGATGGGATGCCTGCATGCTCCTGTTGTTCCCAGTGCTTGAGATTTTCCGTAGCAAGCAGGAGAGAAAGACCTGAAGTGCCCCGGGCAGAGGACAGTGGATGGATCATGACTACAAGTGTCCTCCCTCCCTCCCTCTCTCCTTCCCTCCCTCCCATCTGGGGTGTTGCATGGTCTGTTCCAGGAATAAACTGAGGGACATGGTATGGATGCTATCAAGGTGGGGAGGGAATGAGGGGCCACCAGGAGCTGCAAGGCACAGGGTACCTGACTCTGGTCACCTACTGGAGACCTCCTCCTCTCTTTGAGCAGAGCTCATTCTCACAGTGTCTTCTGCAAGTCCTGGGCTTTGCCGGCCGCACAAAGGAGAAGCTGGCTGTCCTAATGGACCATGGAGGAGTTGAACACACTCAGAAAGAACCTGCATCCAGTTCATATATGCCCCAGTTAATCCAGCCTCCCAGGTACCCTGTGTTAGGAGCTTCATGAATTTTTCACCTGCTGCTGAGTAGCCCTCATACTGTGATGGAAGCTTGCAGGTGCTGTTCCGAAATCCCAGTCATTAGAACATTATTTTGCTTGAGTTTAAGGTGAGGGTACATGAAGCCACCCTTCTCACAGACAAGCCCAACTTACCTTGGGTCTCGCTTTCGCCTTCCCTGGAAGAAGTTGACAGCAAAGCAAAATACGCTGCAGCCCAGCGGTTGTAAATTCAGATGTGGTGAGCAGAGTTCAAATCCTACTACTGCTGTGCAGCGACTTACCTCGCCGTGCTTCTGTTTCCTTACTTGTAAAACCCTGTAATAGTTCCGACCCCATTGACTTGTGCATGGACTAGGTGAGTACGTCTGGAAAGCCCTTAGCAGTGTGCTTAGCTTCTGTGCAGCCAGTTCTCCTTAGTCACCTGTTTCACGTTCCTTACAACCAGGGGACAGACTTCTCTGAAGCCCTCGCCCTGGGGATTTGACTCCAGCATGCAGAGGTGCTTCTTGGCCTCCCACACAATGGCATCTTCTCTCTACTGTATGAACAGATATGTGCCTGGGTGGAGAGATGGCTCAGTGGTTAAAGGCACTTGTTTGCAAAGCCTACTGGCCCAAGTTTGATTCCCAAGTACCCATGTAAAGCAAAGTGGCACATGTGCCTGAAGTTCATTTGCAAAGGCAGGAGACCCTGGCATGTTTATACTCTCTCTCTCTCAAATAAATAAATATTATTTTTAAAAGATACTGTTCAGCTGGGTGTGGTGGTTCACGCCTTTAATCCCAGCACTTGGAAAGCAGAGGAGAATCTCAGTGAGTTTGAGGCCAGCCTGAGACTACATAGAGAACTCGAGGTCATCCTGGGCTAGAGGAAGTCCTAGCAAACAAACAAACAAAAAGAGTGGGCTCAGCAAGGGAGAGGAAGGAGAAGGGAACGGGCTTTGGAGATCTGGTGGCATGTGACACTGGGAAGTGGGGGGCACCTGGTGGCTTGGGATGGAAAGGCACTTGCCCAAGCCTCAGCACTGGCAGAAGAGACAGTATTGATTCCTGGTTGGGCAGATTCCACCCCATCTGGCAGAAGACGCCTGCCACCTTATCCCTTCAACCTGGGCCTTTAGGGGGCTGGTCACTGCTGGGATGCTCCTGGGGCCAGGCTTTACATTTAGGTTAAGTTTTTAGTTTATTATCCTTTCTTTCTTTATTTATTTTGATTTTTTTGAAGTAGGGTCTCACTCTAGCCCAGGCTGACCTGGAATTCACTATGTAGTCTCAGGGTGGCCTTGAACTGAGAGCTATCCTACCTCTTCCTCCTGAGTGCTGGGATTAAAGGCACGTGCCGCCACACCCAGTTTAGGTTAGGGAGAGAGGCGTAGAGATATTTTCAGCTTTGGCCAAGGCCTGTAAGAGCCTTCAACTCAGGCTAGTGGCTTCCAGTTTAGCTTCTGTCAGCAGCAGATAGCCATGGTTGAGGATGGGTTTCTGTGGCAACAAGGGAACTGCTGGAAGAGGAACAAAGGGGTCACTTTCCCTGGCTTGGGTCACTGTTTGGCACCTCTCTTTTCCAGCCCCAGATGCCCACTGTGAAACACAATAGGGTCATTTCCACCTTGGTGTGCCAGGCTAAGAAGTGAGCTGTGCCTTCCCTCCACTCTGCCTGTGTGGGGAGGGGGTTTGAATGTATATTTGTGGTGCTGGAGATTAAACCTGGCAACCTGTACATGCTGGGAAAGTGTCCTGGCCATTGGTGTTTTGAGACAGGGTCTCACTGTGTATGTAGTTCAGGCTGGCCTAGAACTCTGGATCCTCTCTTTTCTACTCCCCTCTTCCCCCAGGTAGGATCTAGTCCAGGCTAACCTGGAATTCACTATGTAGTCTTAGGGTAGCCTTGAACTCACTGATCCTTCTACTTCTGCTCCTGAGTGCTAGGATTATTATCCTATTATTACCTATTATTATTATTATCCTATCATTACCCGGCCTATTATCTGTGTTCTAATGCTGGTTTACAGGTGTGCACCATCACAGCCAGTAGGGGAATGGGTTTAAGTTGGTGAGTGTGATATCTGTATTAACTTCCCCAGGGGAGAATGGGTTTAAGTGCTAGCCATCCACACAAAGGTTAAGCCAATAACTGGCAGGCCAGAAAAGATGAAAAGCAGAGGAAATCATCGTGACCTTTCTGAAAGGAGTTAGCTAAGCCCTCATCCCTTTAAGAACAGGAAGGAGGGACAAGATAAGCTCTGGGGGCCCAGCCAGCTCTAGATTGCATGAGAGAACCTGACCCCACACATCCTGTGCTGGCATCGGGACCAGGGGTGCCTGCTGGAGGCTGAGTGGCCCAGTGTTTTCTCCGCAGCTAGCTTCCTAGCCCAGCGTGGGTTTCTTGTGTGTTCAAGAGTGCTTTGACGCCTCATGCCCACCCTCCGCATCCTGTGTCAGGAAAGCCATGCTCACCCAATTCCCGCTTCTCCTCTCCCGTCTGTCTTCTCTTTCCATGCTTTCCAAATTCAGAAGTATCTTCAGAGCTGTAGCTTTCCCTTGAGGGGAAGACCTATGGCGGGGAGCGAAGGTTCAAAGAGATCCAAGAAGAGATACTGAGCCATTTGTGCCATATGTGGGACCCCACCGTGGGCTTTCAAGTGGCCTCCCAGCTCCATGGAGTATGTGGAATAAAGGAGGTCATACCTGTCAGCCTGCATGGAACCCTAGTGCTTGTTCCTGTCTGTCGCTGTTGGCATTAGCCTCACTCTGAGGTATTCTGTCTTTCCAAATGCCCACTTCCTCTCCT
Organism: Zapus hudsonius; assembly: GCA_004024765.1. Lineage (NCBI taxonomy): Eukaryota > Metazoa > Chordata > Mammalia > Rodentia > Dipodidae > Zapus > Zapus hudsonius. Next base: position 21,972 of record PVHP010011420.1, on the reverse strand, counting down.
CATGCTGTGGCCTCCCCAGCACTTCCTGGTCGTCTCTCCTTTTGCCCTCATGAGCTGCCTCCCTTCCATGGTTCCTTGGTTTGTTTAGCCTGCGTTCCGCTCTGGGTTGGGAATTCCTCGCTGTGGCTGTTCAGGACATGTGCCACCATCACTTTACCATGGCGGTTCTGGGGCCAAGGTGCCCTAGAGGAGAGGCGTTTAAGCTCAGCCTGAAGCACTATCCACTGGCCTCTGGCTGGGAAGTTTGGAGCTGCCTAGTGTCTGGAATGGCATCAGGAGAAGTTTACTCTAGTGTGAGGAGTAGACAGCCCTGGGGAAAGGGTAAGGGAGCCTGTGGACAGAGGCAGGGATACCTAAGGTCTTTGGGGAAAACATTAAGACGTTGAGGACCAGAACGGGGCAGTGAACTGTGGAAAGATGAGTGGGGAGCTGGGTGTGGCACCATCCCTGTCATCCTGGCACTCAGGACGCTGAGCAGAGGGATCAGAAGCTCAAGGTTGGCCTGGACCACAGAGTGGGACCTTATCTCAAAAAATATATAAAATAAAAACAAAAAACCAACAGCGAATTGGGACATAGAGGGCTGGGATGACAAGCCAAGATACCTAAGTATCTACATGGCAGGCTAGGGAGAAGGGGAGTAATGAGAATTTCTAAGCAAGGGAGTAATATGATGAAAACAGACATTAAATCATGCCCTCCCAGAGGAAAATTAGTTTTATTTTTAAAGCCAAGGGCAGTGTCCTAAAGTTCCTCCTATGACCCACTTCAACTACTTCTTGGGTGTCTAACCTAAATATTCCCTGCTGCCATTCAAGTTCAATTTGTGTTATGGTTGGAAATAGCTGGACAGGTCCCAGTGATGCCAGGAAAAGTCATTTTTCCATTTCTGCCAGACAGGACCCATATCTCAAGGTGGAACCAGAGTGTGTGCCAGGGTTCTGGGCCAAGCTGGCAAAGAAACCTGTGCTGATATCTGCAGGGGTGTGGGTGTGGGGTGACTGGACTTGTCCCCCAGGCACCGCTTGTCTCTTAGACCCAGTTTTGGCATGCTCTGTCCCTTTGAAAAGCCCCAGGCATCAACACAGGCACCTGTGCCTCTCTGGCTCCACTGGAGAATAGAGATGGGTGGGTGAAGGTGTCCGAGTGGGAAGAGAGCTGAGATGTGGCTGGGGGAGGGCACAGGGGAGGAGGCTAGGGGTCTAGCTGTGTCTCATCCCAGCCTGGGCAGGGGCAGATGACTCCTGAGCCTGGCATCTGCCAGTTGCTGCAGGGCAGCCACTGTGTGTCGAGTCCCCTCCAACCAGCCAGCTTAGACTGTGCCCCAGGCCAGGGGGCGTGGTGACCCGGTAGAGTCAGTCCTGTTCTTCCAGCGCTGCCTCGATGGCTGCTCGTGACCCATCCCACTCTCCTGTCCTGGGCACAAGTGTTGGATAGAATTCTGGCGATCTCAGTTTCTCCGAAAGAAAGCTGCTCTTCAGCAGGGAGGCTCCTCCCCCTCCCATGGTGAGTGGAACATTCCACTTAAAGAGTGAAGCCAGCCCTGGTGCAGTGCTGTGGGAGGCTTCAGCACAGGAGAGCCCCTGCAGCCGCCCACCGCTGCCAACTTCTCATCATGTCCTCGAGGGCAGCCTTCTTCCTGTGTCCTCACCCTCACATGCCAGAGTGGCCAGTCAGGGGTCTGGGACATCTAGACAGGACAGGTAAGGGGGACATCCTCTCAGAAGACATTGTCCCTCCCATCTCATAACTTTCATTTACCTGAGCCCTCACCTATACTGCCATCTTTGGGACTAGCACCCATGGGGGTGTGACATGTGGGCCAGAAGCTAGTAGGAGGGTAGCATGGGACACTTCCCCGAGTTCTAGGCAAACAGCAGAGACCTTTCCAGGAAGCTGGGGGAGGGAGCTGCCTGTAAGAGGATCCTGGGTGGCTGTCAGTGGGGCGGCCTGAGCAAGTTTCTGCATTTGCTGCCAATTGCTTAATTAGACACCCACTCGGTTCTTCTAGCTAATGCCCACAGCTCCCAAAAGAAGACAAGGGTGGGTAGTACAGGACAGCCACCTGAGGCGGAGAGCCATGTGCGGGGCAGCCTGCAGAGTCAACATTCAGCACAGAGGGCTTTTCTTTCTTTTTTTGTTTTTTCGAGGTAGGGTCTCGCTCTAGCCCAGGCTGACCTGGAATTCACTATGTAGTCTCAGGGTGGCCTTGAACTCAAGGTAATCCTCCTACCTCTGCCTCCCGAGTGCTGGGATTAAAGGCATGCACACCATGCCTGGCCAGAGGGTTTTTCTCTAAGGGAAGAAGGGAGGAGCAGGAGGCTAGAGTTTATTTCCATCTCCAGTGGGAACTCTTGTACATTCTACACTCAGGGCTGAGGTCTGCTCTCTTGAGAAATGGCAAGTCATTCCCAATGCCCAACGAGTCCCTGAGCATGTGAGCCTGGGAATGTGAGGGGCATGTGAGTGGCATGGACCAATGGAGGGCAACCAGCGCTTCTGAGCTTCTGGCAAGGTAGCTTGGTGAGAAGTGGTGGGCGCTCCAGCTGGCCGGGCAGTCAGGGATTGTCCGGGGGCTGGTGCTGAGCTTGGAAGATGGGCTAAGGGCTCCTCAGAGGGCACGCTAAGGCCAGTTGATGCTGGGATGACTGCCCTTCAGTTAAGGTTCTTCCATCCACCCTTAGCACCCTCCAGCCCATCTGCCTAGAGTGAGGATGGCTGGGATATGGCGCCCAATCCCCCACACCTTGTCTCTCTGTCCTCTTGGCTAAACCAACCAAATATGTATCAGAAGGTGGGCTTGCCCAGAAAAAAGTGCCAGGACCCAGGTAAATGCTATTTGTGCTGCCCAAACAATGCCATATTTCATGGGCTCCTGAAGCCACAGCCCCACTTTGAGCCCAGGAGTCAGGCCCTGGCCAAGGCAGGCTGTAGAGCTGGGTTCCATGTGTGAGCCAAGGTGAGGCCACGCTGCCCACTGGTGTCTCTGTGACACTGGTTTTCTGGGCCTGGATAGATTTGGGTCTGTTTCTTCCATCCCAGGAAGGTGTGGATACCCTCCTTCCCCTGAGGGCAGCACCTGGTAAGCACCTGGGAGTGGGGGGGGGGGCTAGTGTGTCTGTTTCTGTCTTTTATACTTGTGATGAAAACAGTCCATCCCACCCATAATGTGGATGGGTGTGGGGAGCAAGGGTGATCAGCTGTCTTAGAAGTATTAGACTGTGTTGAACTGAGTTTTGAACCTGGGCAGACCTAACTGATTTGGCTTTACCTTTCATGAGCTGTGTGACTCTGGGCAAGTTAACTAACAGGTCATGGTTTCCACTTGTTACACAGTTTTGGTGGGCATTAAATGAGGCAATGCACACATAAAGCACCTGTCATCCAGGACTGGGAGAGAGTCTTGGATAATAGAGCCCAAAGAATTCCATTTAGGTCTCGTGCATTTTCTGAGCTTAGGGATTTTAGGACATGACTATAGGTGACTGAAGTTTCTTCTATAAAGAAAATGAAGCCACATCTACAAACTTGGAATCTAGCACTCTGGTTCTTGAGGCAGAAGATTGTGAGTTCCAGGCCACTCTGAGTTGCACAGTAAGATCCTGTCTCTTAAAAAAAAGGAGGAAGAGGGCTGAAGAGATGGCTTGGCGATTAAGGCATTTGCCTGCAGTGCAGGACCAGAGTTCGATTCCCCAGTGCCCATATACAGCCAGATGCACAAGAGGGCGCATGTGTCTGGAGTTCATTTGCAGTGACTTAGAGGCCCTGGTGCACCCATATTCTCTCTCTGTCTACCTCTCTTTCAAATAAATAAAATATTTTTAAAAAGGAGGGGGGCTGGAGAGAGGGCTCAGAGGTGAAGGTGCTTGTCTGTAAAGCAAAAGGACCTGAGTTCAAATCCCCAGTGTCCACATAAAGCCAGATGCACAAAGTAGCACATGCGTCTGCAGTTTGCAATGGCTGGAGGCCCTGGTGCACCCATTCTCTCTCACTGTCTCAAATAAAAAAATAAAATATTTGGGCTGGAGAGATGGCTCAGCGGTTAAGGCACTTGCCTCCAGTGCCTAAGGCCCTGGGTTCAATTCCCCAGGACCCACATAAGCCAGACCCACAAGGTGGTGTCCCTGGTGCTCTCTCTCTCTGTATCTCTCTGCTTGAAAATGAATAAATAAATAAATAAAAGGAGGAAGAGAGACTGCAGAGATGGCTTAGTGGTTAAGGCACCTGCCTGAAAAGCCTAATGACCCAGGTTTGATTCCCCAGTGCCCACACACAGCCAGATGCACAGTGACATATGCATTTGGAGTTTATTTGCAGTGGCTAGAGGCCTTGGTGCACTATTCTCTCTCTCTTTCTCTGTTTGCAAATTTTTAAAAAGGAGGGAGAGGGCTGGGGATATGGTTCAGTGGTTAAAGACACTTGATTGCAAAGCCTACACAGGGTGGTGCATGTGTCTGGAGAGCATTTGCTGTCGCGGAAGGCCCTGGATGCCCATATTCACACACTCTATCTCTCTCTCTCAAATAAATAAAATATTTCTTTATTTTGGTTTTTTTAAGTATGCTCACTATGGAAAAAATTTACTGAGTTATTAATTTATGTACATTTCCTCTTCGGTTACAATGAGATCTTTAACCTATCTAGCTAACCTGTTGTGCAGAAGTTTTGTTCGACTGGGAAGAGGAGGTAATCTTTTACATGTTAAGTTTTAAAATCAAACTTGTGAAAGATTATTGTGTGTACTGGTGTTGGGGAGAGGAGAGGCTTATAGCTCTGATGCAGGAGAGTGGACATAAAGAGATAAGTGTTTCCTCAAGCTTAGAGAGGTCACAGGGGGCCCAAGGCCATATCATATGTGTATGTTTTACATTTACAACCAATCTAAGGCCTCTTACCCACCCTGGCCCCCCCATTTTTTTTTGGTTTTTCAAGGTAGGGTCTCACTCTAGCCCAGGCTAACCTGGAACTCACTATGTAGTCTCAGGGTGGCCTCAAACTCAGGAGATCCTCCTACCTCTGCCTCCCGAGTGCTGGGACTAAAGTAGTGCACCACCACGCCTGGCTCACCCTGGCCCTTTGTTCAAATAAGCTACGTTCATGATACATGAATACATATGTTACTAAACTTACATATATCATTCACTAAACTATAGGTTTTATTATTATATATGTGTATGAATGTATGCATATATCATAAAGGTAAGATGTTTTTAATTAAGTAGAAACTTTTTTTTTGTTTTTTCGAGGTAGGGTCTCGCTCTAGTCCAGGCTGACCTGGAATTCACTATGTAGTCTCAGGGTGGCCTTGAACTCACAGCGATCCTCCTACCTCTGCCTCCCGAGTGCTGGGATTAAAGGCGTGCACCACCACACATGGCTTGTCTTTTTTTTTTTAGAAACTTTGTATAAACAAGTCATGTGTTGATACCACCATTTCCCTCCTCCCTGTCCCCACTGCCTCCACTCCATCGAGGGCCCTCCGTGGGATTGCTGGTTTGTACAGTGGGGTTGTGGGCTATGAGTTGTGTGAGCAGCAGTCAGTCATTGTGGAGAGGGGGGCAGTGCTTCTGGGTATTCCCACCCACCTTGGCTCTTATAATCTTAACCCCTCTTTTGCAAAATTCCTTGAGCCATGGTGGGTGTGTTTTAAGTTTGGTTAGTGTTGAGCTCTCAGCAGCTTCTGGATTTCTGCTTTGGTGCGTTTTTGAGTCTCCTCAGTGTCTGTCTCCATCACCCTGGCGCAGGTTGTCAGGCTCTCTGTGGAAGCAGCACTCTTGCTCATCTCTCCACTTCCTCTGTGGTTTTACCTGGGCCCTGGCTGATGTGCGAGGAGTGGTTCATCTTCTGCCTGGGAGTCAGCTATCAGTTCTGGTCTTGGTAGAATTATGATGTCCTTGGTTCTCTCCAGATCGCCCCACACCAGCCCAGGGCTGTTTTGTTGTGTTTTTTGTTTTTGTTTTTTGTTTTGTTTTGTTTTGAGGTAGGGTCTTACTCTAGGCTGACCTGGAATTCAATATGTAGTCTTAGGGTGGCCTCGAACTCTGTCTCCCAGTGCTGGGATTAAAGGCATTTGCCACCATGTCCAATCTAAAATATTTTTTTGAAAGGAGGGAAAAAGGGAGGAAAAGAAGAAAAGAGAAAGCAAGTTCCCTTTAGAGCATAACCTGAGTACTTTCATGTTGGGAAGCAGGAAAAGGAACTAGATTCAATTTCATTCAACAAACATTTTTGAGCAGTTTGAGCAGTTCCTATGAGTTGTTGATTTTGTCTTTAAAACCCCTTTGAACATCTTGGAAGGAAGAAATATTTGAAAACTCTTATTGTATCTGGCAGTTGTCATTAACTTTTTGTTATGCATGCAGGAAATCTTACTCTAGTTCTAGAGAGAGAAACTGTGGGTGGGAGGAAAAAAGCAAAACAAAACAAAAATCTCTTTCCTACCTTGCCCTGCAGGAGGGGCCAGGCTGCCTTCAAAGTCCCACCTGTGGCAGGTGGATGATTGTCTCCCAGCTTTCCTACCTTGGCTGGGAGAGCAGGCTGGGGTCAATCCCAAATGTGAGAGGCTTTAATCCTGGGACCACCCAGATCTCCTTGTGCTCCAGGGTAGAGTTCTCTTCCTGTGAGGATTAGAGGAAGTTTTCTGTGCGGCTTCCTGACATCCTCTTCCCAAACTCTGCCCTGCTTTGTTGGACCCAAGTTCCACTCTGACACCTCCCTTCTCTCTAAAATGTTCTTTGGGGTTATCTATTCCAAAGGAGTTGCTTTATTTTTTAAAGCATTTTATTTATTTGCAAGCAGAGAGATATAGACAGAGAGTATGGGTGTGCCAGGGCTTCCAGCCTCTGCAAACGAACTCCATATACATGCATCACTTTGTGCATCTGGCTTCCGTGGGTACTGAGGAATCAACTCTGGTCATTAGGCTTTGCAGGCAAATGCCTTAACCACTGAGCAATCTCTCCTGCCCAGAGCTGGCATTTGTGTGCTTGTCTGTCTTTGTGTCTCAGAACCAGTTTGTCTCCCAAGTGGATCTTCACCCTGTCTGCCTGTCTCTAGCCGATGGGAGAGAGCACACAGAAACTTGCATTGCATTCCTGCTAGGTCCAGGAGTAGGAGCCAAGATGGAAGGCAAGGAGTTGCAAAAGAAGCCTAGCCTTAAAAAGCTGCAATCGCTTTTGGAAATTAGCTACACATTGGTAAAAAGTCTCCTGAAAGGAAAGCTGTGTGGGAATGACCTAGCCATGGGCGTGCAGGGGACTGTTGGATGGTCTGCAGTGGGCTGAGGTACTGAGGTGAACTGGGCCTTGAACCTGATTGCTGTTGAGGTGAGAGGCTGAGAAGGGAGAAAGTAAAGCTTATCTAACAGTTATGAACTCACTTGTCTGGAAGTGAGAGAGCAGGCAGCTCCTAACATGCCAAGATTACACGTAGCTCAGAAACGAATTCCATGAAGTCTCCTTTCTGCCTGTCTGCTTTGTCCTGGTCCCTCACTGGAGGTGTGCCTTAAGTCAGGGGTCAGTCAACTATGACTCTGGGCCATATCCAGGCAACAACCGAATTTTGTGTGACTTACAAGCTGAAAATGGTGTTTATATTTTAAATAGCTGGAAGAAACATCAAAAGAAGAATATTGTTTTGTGGTACATAAAATTTATATGACCTACAAATCACAAGAGGAGTTTCAATGAAACACAGCTTCACGGGTTCATTTCTCATCGTCTGTTTACTCACTGTCCCTGGCTGCTCTTACTTGATGCTGGGAGTTCAGTGGTTGCAACAGAGATCTTATGGCCCCAGAGCTGAAAACACCTAATCCTTTTTCTAATACGTTTGCTGATTTCAGCTCTAGGCAAGTATAGCTATAAACTGCTTTTCATCTAATGCTAGAAATGAAACTCAGTGGTTGGGCACTTGCTTAGTATGCATAGGCCCTGGGTTCACCCCCAGCACCCTCCCCCCCACATGCACAAATAATAAAATGATTATTATTTTTTTTTTTTTTAGGTAAGGTATCTGTAACTCAGGCAGATGTGGAATTCACTCGGTAGTCTCAGGCTGGCCTTGAACTCATAGCAAACTTCCTACCTCTGCCTCCCAAGTGCTGGGATTAAAGGCGTGAGCCACCACACCCAGAAAATAATATATATATATTTTTTTTAGTATTTTTTTTTTGAGGTAGGGTCTCACTCTAGCCCAGGCTGACCTGGAATTCACTATGTCATCTCAGGGTGGCCTTGAACTCATGGTGATCCTCCTACCTCTGCCTCCCGAGTGCTGGGATTAAAGGCGTGCGCCACCACGCCCGGTTTAAAATTATTTTTAACTCAAATAGCATACTAAATTAATTTCACCTTCCCTAATTATTTCTTGGAGGCCATTTCATATCATTCCTTGTAATATTGTTCGTCAGAGGGTGGTCTAGCTTACTTTAACTTTTTAAAAAATATTTTATTTATTAATTTTCAAGCAGAGAGAGAGAGAGAGAGAGAGAGAGAGAGAGAGAGAGAGAGAGAGAGAGAGAGAGAATGCACCAGGGCCACCACCTTGTGGGTCTGGCTTATGTGGGTCCTGGGGAATTGAACCGGGGCCTTAGACACTGGAGGCAAATGCCTTAACCGCTGAGCCATCTCTCCAGCCCTAGCTTACTTTAACTTTTGACTGGTAAGTAAGTTGATAATAAAGGCTGGCTGCTCTTCCGGAAGTGATTGATAGACAGATTCATAGGGGCCAAGCTTGGAAATGTGAGGGGCAGCTGCAGGGAGGTCTCTGTGTGGATCTGGGACCTCAGCCTGCAGATCCCGGAATTCCCCTAACAACCCTGTACTGTGAGCGCTGGGCAAGGTAAGCTCTGAAGGTTAGTGGTGAGACAGGCAGAGAGAGGGTGGGTGACGAAGAAACACCGAAACCAGCCCGTGGAGGAGCAGTAGATACTAGGGCCAATTTACAGTTATCTTCTTGAGTCAGATGTGAGGCAATCAAACGAAATGTACAGTCATGATGGGGGAGTGATGGGTATTTATTGAGTGCCTACTGTGTACCTACTGCCAGAGACACATTTCCTTATTGAACTATTATCTCATTTATCTCACAAAGGAAGAAATAGAGGCTCTGAGAGGTTAAGGGACCTTTTCCCATAGTAGCTGGCTTTAAAGTCTCCTCTTTCTATCCTAAGGATGCCAACTCAAATGGGGAGGTCCTCCCTGGCTTTGCCAAGCCATTTCCTCTTCCTGGCATCCACTTTTGTCACCATGACTGATACAGCCTTTTGCTGTTCTCACCTGGTCTGATTCTCTTGTGGGTGGAGGCTTCATGAGAGCGATACGTAGGAAATTGGAAGAGACGAGAAGGAGGTGGGCTTGGCAGTTAGTATATGTCAGACCCAGTTATCTGAAACCAGATTGCTAAAAGAATTCCTTGACATGGAGGAAGTCTCAAATCACCTCCATGGGGATGACCCCTGATGGCACTGAAGTATCTGGACCTGAGCTGTTGGTGGCTTTCAGGCTGGGAGAGCAGTGCTCAGGGGCTGGCAGGTCCCTCCCTGTGCCAGCCTGCTCGCTTTCAGGAACAGCTGCAGCTAGGGGGCTGTCTGTTCTCGGAGCTGGGGTGGAGGACCCGCCAACCTGCAGTTTCACATTTCAGACCCCGCTTTATTGGGAGACTTTCTCTTGGTTTTCAGTCAACGTTGGAGCAGAGAGAGAGAGAGAGAGAGAGAGAGAGAGAGAGAGAGAGAGAGAGAGAGAGAGAGAGAGAGAGAGAGAGAGAGATTACAGTTTACAGGAAGGCTGGAGGAATTCTTGATTCCAGGGCTCTCTCCCTCTCTCGTTTTCATGGGAGCCGCAGCCTCCACTGCCACGCTGGGTGCTGTTGTCGGATTTGGAGTTTTGCTTCTTTCCTTCCTGGTCTGCGGTCTGCATCTCCCAGTGGGGTTCCGACTTTCAGCGTGAAAGGTAAAGTCAGGGGGGGGGGGTTCTTCGATAGGAAGCTCTGGCTACACAAACCTTTCAGGGAGGACCAGGGAGAAAGGGGCATATGTTAGGCATAATATGTCACAATGAAGGGATATGGTGGGAGTGGGGGTGCTGTTTCCCCCCTGTCATTTATCTCCTCGTTCTCTCCTAACAAGTAAGAAAATCCTATGAGTGTCCATCTTCCTTGGGGTCTCCTATCAGGGAGTTAGAGATTTCTCATTATGGGAAAGGAAGGTGACTATTCCATATTTGCAGGTAGGGGTCACAGAGGAAGCTCAGATGGTGGGTCTGTACCAGTGTCATTCCTCTAGGGTGAGCCTTGGTGACAGGCACTTGGCACACCTCTGATGCAGCTCACTGGAACCAGCGTGGCTTCCAGCAGGGTCTCTATGTGTAGTTAGTTTGAACCAGCCTAAGGGATCAAAGCCGTGAAGTGACACAGGTGACCGCCAGATCCCTTTCTTTTCAGTGCCTCATAACTGGGCTGGAGGGAGGCCAGTACTTTGGGTGGTGTCCGGCCTGAGTGCAGATACTTGGGTGGGAGGAGATTAGTGGTGGTGGGTGCCACTGTCTTTCCTGTGTTATGTGTTATCGGCTGCAAGGAGCAGAGATCAGAGAACCACCTCGAGCAGGCACTGGTGGGCGGCAGCCTGGCCTCGCTGCCAAGACCCATTTGAGCAGTGACTGACTGGTCCTGTGGGCTGCACACGTTGTGAGGCTGGATCCCCAGGAATGGGGTGGGATGGTGGGTGGGCCAGAATGAATGGGACTCAGCAAGAGGCCGGAGGAGGTTTTTGAAAAGCACATTTGGGGTGGAGAGATATATATTAGACAGGAAAGTGTTAGAGAGAGCTCAGCTTGAGGTGGTCTGAAAGCACAGGAGAGGGGCTTTGGGAGCCCTAAACCCTGATGTTCTAAGGTTGCAGCCAGTCAAGAGATCTTAGTTCCTGGTGGAGATGTCATCTGGAACAGGTGAGAAAACCAGGATTACCTACTGCCTTCTGAGCTTGAGGAGATGATGTGAGACACAGTGTGGGCTGGGCACAGTACAGTACAAAACATTTTTTGGGAACAAGAAATCAGTGCCATTGAATGGGGTTGGGGCAATCACGTAGCTATTTGTTAATGATATAATTAGCAGTTTGCATAATATGGTTATTTTGGAAACTATGGGCATATAAAGAAAGTGTTTCTTATTTATGTCACCAGCTATTTCCAAGTAGTTTCCAGCATCATTGTCTATTTGGTAGATGGTACTATTTGTGGTTCTGGCTCATAGAGAGCAGGAACCATCTTTTTGTAGGCTGTGTTGGCTTTCCAACTCAGACCCACCGTGCTGTAGTGCCCATGCTCCTGTCCTAGCCCAGTGTGGCAGACACCATCCCAGTCCTGTTCAGTACCCAAGTCAAGCTAGATACACAAAGTGGCACATGCATCTGGAGTCTATTTGCAGGGCTGGAGGCCCTGGTGTGCCCATTCCCTGTCTCCCTGTGCTTGCAAATAAATATTTTTTGAAAAGAGTATAGTGAAATCCAAGGACTCTCAGGAATTTGGAGGTCCAGGAAGGAGGAAGATGCTCAGAGTGTCAGTGAACATGGTTTATGAAATAACCAACATTTGCTTGGTGCTTTGCATTTTCCCACAGGCAGAGTTACCATGTTACCATGTTGTTTTCCCCATCTCTGGGGTAAGTTCCTCAAAGTTCAGGGTCTTTCTCTTAAGTTTTGGGCTCAAACTAAAATGGACATAGAGAGGTCATCTGCCTTATGATTCCCAAATTCTGGTCTGTGACAATTTCCCTCAGTCTGAAGTAAAATGAGAAAAATAAATGGAATGTACTGAATTTTCTTCCCCAGGAAGTAAAATGTGTTCAGTTTAAAGGACTTTTAGGCATAGGAGATGGGCTAAAATATTCTGAGGTTACCGCTCTCTGTCTCTTCATGAGCTGATGGTGGGAATAGATGATAGTTGGGCTTTTAAAATGTCCTTATTTGGCAAAAATAAAAAGTTGGCAACCTTATGTTGCTTCCTCAAATTTCAGTTTTTGAAGTTTTACTGGTCCATGGAATCCAAAAATTTTGCCTCCAGGATCTTCTCTAAACACACCCTCTGATAAGCCCTCTTTGGGGTAGATTTCTGAAAACTCCAGTTCTGATCTTATTCTGGTCCTCTTTCCCCAAGGGTCTCCAGAGATGATTAACTCATAGTCCTGGCTCCTCATTCCCAAGTTGTAAGAGGGTCCTACCTCCATCATGTGTTTTCTTCTCTTTCTGTGTGCTCATGGCTGGTCAGAGACTCCTTTCTGAGGGGGTTATGGAGATGGGCCTTGCAGTTCCTATTCTCACTCAGTCATCTTCTATCCTAGAAGAAACACAAGCTATTTGTGGATTGTATTTTGGGAGCAGTATGTTTTATATCTGGGGTCTTGGGGTCCATTTAGAATCTGTCCTCTCGAGCCAGGCGTGGTGGCGCACTCCTTTAATCCCAGCACTCGGGAGGCAGAGGTAGGAGGATCACCATAAATTCGAGGCCACCCTGAGGCTGCATAGTGAATTCCAGGTCAGCCTGGGCTAGAGTGAGACCCTACCTCAAAAAAAAAAATAAATAAATAAAAAATAGAATCTGTTCTCTCATTTTTTTTAAGGTAGGGTTTTAAGGTAGGGTCAGCCTAGGTTGACCTGGAACTCACTGTGTAGCTCAGGCTGAACTCACAGCAATCCTCCTACCTCGGCCTCTCATGAGCTGGGATTAAAGGTATGCACCACCATGCCTTTCCATTTCATTTTGAGCCATAGTCTCTCATTCTCTCATTGCTGATCACTGCTGTGTTCACTAGGCTAGTTGATCCTCAAGCTTCCAGGAAATTCCATCTTGTCACCAGTGTACTGGGATTATAGAATCTTGGTCACAGCTTCTGGCTTTTTACATGGGGTCTGGGAATCTGAACTTGGGTATTCAGGCTTGAGTGGCAGGTGCTTTATCAACCGAATTATCCCCCCAGCCTCTAGAAACATCTCTTTAACTAGGTGGTCAAGAGACAAGGACATTTAAAAAAGTCTTCATATCCGGTGTTGAAGGGCTGGCTGCTCTTGATCTCTCATGATTGTAGATTGGAGCATTTCTAACCTGGGAGGCTCTGGGAGGCATTAGATTGTCTGAGCTGTCTGTTTTCTGAGGCCTCAGGACTGGAATTGTAACAAGTATGTGGGATTCCCCAAACAGATCCTCAGCTGCCGGAACCTCAGAGTTGTGGTTGCTGTGTACATGTGTATAGACTTGTAGGAGCAAAAGCTTTTAGGAAAGACTGAGGATTTTTATTTTTATTTTTTTGAGATGTGGTTTCATTCTAGCCCAGGCTGACCTGGAACTACTCTCTAGTCCCAGGCTGGCCTCAAACTCACAGAGACCCTATTACTATTGCCTCCTGAGTGCTGGGATTAAAAGTGTGTGTCACCATGCCTGAGCAAAACTTAGTTTTGAACCAATCTGGAAATTGAACTAGATGCTGTTTCCTGAGGTCCATCCTTGGGCTCCTTTCTGAAACACATGTCTAGGAGCGACTTGTAGGGGAGAAGGTTCTGAAGCAGGAGCCCTACTAGTCCAGGAAAGCAGTTGAGCTTCCTCAGTTAGGAAGACTGCTAAATTGGGAGAGTGAGTGGTGGTAGACCGCAAGCTTCTTTGGGGCAGAGAAGTAGGGGGAGCTTATCTGGGATGAAGAATCCCATGCCACAGGTATCTGGATGGGGCCAGGATTCTGGGAGCAAGTGATGTGGAAAAGCTTACACCTAGGACTTGACCGCAGATACCATGGACTTGTTCAGACTAGCTGAGGGGGAATGAAATGAAAAGGGAGCCAAGAATTGCACACTAAAGTGGCAGAGGCCGCTGTGGAGCGACGATCATAGTCTGCGTAGTCCATTTGATGGTTTACTGAAGTTTGGGGCAGACAAATGACAACAGGCACTGGCCTCCTATCCCATCTCTGGTCACCTCTTTTGGTGGTTTTCTCCATAAAAGCTTGTGCCTCCCATACCCTTTATAAGGATTGAGCCAGGACCTTGCTATACAGAGCTCCATCACCAGCTCCTTTTTTTCCTATTATTCATTCATTCATTCATTCTTTTTTATTTTTATTTTTATTTTTTTCATTTGTGTGTATGGGGGTGCACAGAACTTGCCTGTGTGTGGGATTCAGAAGTCATTGTTGGGTGTCTTACTCCATCACTCTCCACCTTACTTGTGTGAACGTGTGTTTTCGTGTGTGGGTGTAGGTGTGCATGTGCCACAGTGTCGTGTGAGGAGGTCAGAAGACAACCTCTGCTACCTGTCCTCGCTTTCTACCTCACCATTCACCAGGCTAGTTGGCCACAGCTTCCCAGGGATTCTCTTATCTCCACCCCTCCCCATCTTCCCAAGGCACCCTAGGCTGACAGATGCTCATGCTACGCTTCTGCTTCTGGTTTTCACGTGGGTTTTAGGGATCTGAGCTCATGGACTCATGCTTGCATGGTAAGCACCTGTCCACTGAATCATCTCCTTAGCCTCACCTTTGGTTTTGGTTCTCTGCCTCCCTAGTGCTGAGATTGCAGGCATGTGCCACTGTGCCCAGAATTTTATGAAGGGTACTGGGAATTCAAACTCAGGTCCTCATGCTTGTGAGTCAAGTACTTTACCCACTAAACCATCTCCCCAGCCCCCTTTGAAAAACTTTACTTTTATTTTGAGGCAGGGCCTTGTAGAGTTAGCTAGATACTTATGTAGGCAGGCAGCGGGAGTTTTTGTTCCTCCTGCTCCAGCCCCTGGTGCTGAGGTGCTAACTAGTGTGCACCACTGAGCTCGCTGATGAGGGATTGTGCTCTAACTTGGAATAAGCCTGAGATCGTCAGAGAGTGCAGCCAAGCTGGAGATTAGGACTTCTGAAATGTTTAAGTCACAAGGGCATAAAGAGGGAACTATTCAGCCCGGCTTCCTCTGAATGCCAAGGTCAACCAGAAGTACCATGGATTTCCAGTCTGGGCTCCAGGATCAGCTTTGTCTCTAACTTGCTTTGTGGTCTTGGGCAACTTAGTCCCTCTCTCCTGACATCAGCTGTGGCATCTTTACAATGGGGAAACTGAATTCAATCATTGTTCACAAGTACAGGTCTTAGTTCCCACATGACAGAGGCTGGGTCCATCTTACCATCCAACGAGGAGTGCTTACTACCTCTGTTAGAATGCAGGCTCATTGTCCAACGGTTGTATGTCTGCTGCAAGAGTGGCTTGAGGTAGTAGGCTGGAGCTAGGGAAACCCACTTGTGTGACCCGGCCTCCAGGAAGGTTGAGTGCATAGTAGTCATCAGAAAGTTCTGAAAACATATGACTAGAGCCAGGAGACCTGAGCCGGGGAATTGCCCAGCACTACTCACTGTTATTGACCGGGGTTGGCTTCCCATTTTAACAGCTCCTGGGGCCATGGGACACACCAAACCTGTTCCACTGGATGTTGATGTGTTTGCTCCCCCACCACCCACATCCCATCGTTACCACCTTCTCATGCTTAGAATCCCTCCTTCAGTCCAAGTCCCCTAAGCTCAGATTCCTCCTCTCAGTGTCTCCCATGGTCGGGTCTCTTCTCCCCCTGGGGAGGCCTGCAGGGTACAGTACTACAGATGAAGCTGGGGAAAGGTGGTAGGGTGGAGAGAGGGCTGGACACTCAAGGAGGTGGGGAGCTGGGAGGCATGTTTGGAATCTTCAGGCATGCCTATACCTGAGGTTCGACCAAATAACAGCATCACATCGCCTCTGCCAGCTCTGCTCAGGGAAGACAAGCAGCAGGCTTTTATGTTTATAAAGAGCTGATCTTTTTGTTGTTGTTGTTGTTTTTGGTTTTTTGAGGTAGGGTCTCTGTAGCCCAGGCTGACCTGGAATTCACTATGTAGTCTCTTGAACTCACAGCCATCCTTCTACCTTTGCCTCCCAAGTGCTGGGATTAAAGACGTGCGCCACCACGCCTGGCATGAAGAGCTGATCTTTAAATCCTCTCCCCAATCCCATATCAATTTGTAGTCCAGAGAGCCAGCTGGAGCTCCTAGGAACCTGGAGACCCTCTCCAGGTTGGTGATGAGGCCAGGCTGGAATGAATATCAGCAGCTTGAGATTAAATAACTTGATGACTGTCCTGAAATCCTGCTGTCTTTGTGCCAGAGCAGTTAGTTCCATAGCTCCTCACTTCATTTTGTGAACTTATGGGGCCTGTGGATCTCTCTGCAGTACCAGGGTGTGCAGTGTGTACTACATAGAAGCTCCAGCAGTGGCTGGAGCAGCTTCCTTGTCATTTTCATATTGCTGCAGCAAGGTTGAGCTCGGGACTCACAGAAGTAGGACAGATAAAGGCTGTAGGGAGTTTCATGCCAGGTCTGGTCGTTTTGCTGCCAAATAGGTTCAAGTCCAGCTGGGGTTTGCTGTCAGTTGAGTTAGGAAAACACCTTGTGTTCTAGTCAACCTTGTTGCTGCAACAAAGAGCCCAACCAAAAGCAGCCTATGGAGGAATGGGTTTATTTGGCTTATGGATTCAAGGGGAGACTCCGTCATGGCAGGGAAAACGATGGCATGAGTAGAGGGTGGACATCACCTCCTCCACAGCACTGTAAACAGCGGCAGGAAGGTGTGCCTAACACTAGCAAGGGGAAGCTGGCTATAATACCCATAAGCCCACCCCCAACAACACAGCTCCAACAAGGTTCCAAAAACCAAACTGCCATCAGGTGGGGATCAAATATTCAGAACACAATAAATTTATGGTGGACACCTAAATCAAAGCACCACACCTTGTCTTCAAGTGTTTGTGGATTTTGGAATACCATGAAAGCACTGTGGTTCTGTACTGCCTTGTGTATCAACGGTTGGAATTAATCTTCCCATTTCACAGATGAGAAAGCTAAGGCTCAGAGGACCAGTACCCCACATAATGCCATTCTGTAGGTAAACACCTGAATTGTTATTCCAGTCCAGGCCTGACTGCCTGCAGAGTTGGGTGTTTTCCTGTGTGGTATGGCATCATACCTCTTTGCACATGAGTGGAGATCATTCCTAATTTGGTATCTTCCTACATTGGGAAGGCACTGATAGACATCATTTATTGACTTTTTTTTTTGGTGTGTGTATGTGTGTGCACACACCAATGTGCTTGTGTGGAGATTAGTGGACAACCTTGAGGTATTGGGCCTCACCTTTCACCTTGTTTGAGACAGTGATCATGAGACCAACTGGTCCTGAGCTTTCGGGAGTCCATGTCCATGGCTGCATTGGGATTACATATGTGTGTTCACTGGGTCCACCATTGTGTCTGCCACTGTGTCTGGCTTCATGTGGGTTCTGAGGCTCTGAACTCCAGACACCAAGCTTGCACAACACGCACTCTTAACTACTGAGTCGTCTCTCTAGCTTGTTCTTATTTACACATCAACTTCTGGGATCCCAGTAAGCTAAAAGCTCAGAAGACAGGAAAAAGCTCAAGTTCAGTTTACTTTGTGGCTTATAAGAAGAACCCCACTGGCTTTGTGGGGGCTGTGATAAGCGGAAACAAATGGAGTCACCTGTAGTGAGAGACACACCACCCACAGTGGAAATCGCCCTGTGCAGAATTAATGGAATGAGCAGTGCTTCCTGGTACCCCGCCCATGCCCTGTCTGGAAAAGTCTTGCTTGGAGAAGTGGCCATCTGCAGAGAAGGACTGCCCTCAAGGACCATGACTCCCAGATCAGCATGAGAGTGATGTGCAGCTTAAAATAGGGGAATTCGATTAGGGGGCCTCACTGGTCTTCATTAGCCATGTGAAAAACGTCAAACGAAGTGCTAATTCAATCTGCTCAAGACACACCATGCTTTTAGCACTTCATTGGAAAGATGGACATTGCTCTGTTGGTTGGCAATGGCAGAGGTAATCTCCTTCTCCTACCTCTCAGTGCTGTCAGATGGGCACTGCCACCTCTGGATCAGTTCCAGGTCAGGAAAGATTTAGACTCTTGATTTGTTTTGTTTTTGTTTTTCAAGGCAGGGGTCTCACTTTTGCCCAGGCTGACCTGGAACTCACTCTGTAGTCCCAGGCAGGCCTCGGACTCATGGTGATCGTCCTACCTCTGCCTCCCAAGTGCTCCGATTACAGGCATTTGCCACGATGCCTGGCTTGGACTCTGAATATGTGCTCGTGGTGTTCCTGTGAGGCAAAGATGCTGTCAGTGAACTCTAAGCCATAGAAGGGTCAGCTGATCTATAGGGGTGTGGCCTGGACTGTGTCCTTCACTGGGAAGATACCCAGTAGGAAAGATGGTAGGTTAGTTGCCATAGGAACAAGGAACATCTGTTCTAGCCAACGAGAGAACAGATGGGGTGGGGGAATCTTCTTAAAGGGACCATTAGCAAATGGAATTGGTAGCAGGGAAGTAGAAGACCAGGGGCAGATTGGACCAGTTGGCCTGAGAGAACTGTGAGGCTCTGACATTAGAGGACCCATGTGCTTTGGGAAAGGATGTAAGACTTGGGTTTTTTTCCCTCCATGATGCTGTTCTCTGGGACTGTGTTTCAAACTTGTGTCCACTTTTTACTGGCTACCAGCTCAGAGTCCTTTGGGCAGCAGTATCTGCCTGCCACATTCTTAGCTTACCTTTATGGTCACATCTGCTTCTCCTGCTCACAAGCATCCCAAGTACTTTTCTTCCCTGTAGAAGTCAACTCACCTGTTTTTTCTGAACTTCATCTTTGTTCTTTCAAATGACCTTATCTTTAGGCCAGATAAGGTCTGCCAGCATTCCTAGTCCTTTTAGCCTCCCTCCTGATTGCCTTCCATTTCTTTCTCTCTCTCTTTTTATTCTATTTATTTGTCTTAATCAGTCATGTATATAAGATCTAGATGAAATGCTAGATGCACCAGAAGTTACCTCCCCTTCCTTGTGCAAGTTGTGACTCCTGGGTACAAGTTACTAAAACTACTCAAAACAGCTTATATATTAAAGGAGATTTAATATTTATTTATGAGATAGAGACAGAGACAGAGAGGCAAACAGAGAAACAGAAGTGAATATGGTCACACCAGATGCTACTGTATCTAGCTTTATGTGGGTACTAGGGAACTGAACCCTGGCTACCAAGCTTTGCAAACAAGCTCTTTTAACTGCTGAGCTGCCCCTCCAGCCCCTCAAAGGAGTCTTAACTGTAGGGGGCCTGGAGTGCTTTTCAGAGTGCACGATCAGAGAAAATGCTGGGCCCAGGGACAAACTAGAACTTGAAGTCTACTGCCCCAGGCACGGCATGATTTGTTGGCGTGATGGCTCGCTCCTGTCTCTTATTGCAGGGAAGCATTTTAACTCTGTGATCAGCCACAGGGTGGAGAAGATGGAAGGGCATCCTTATCATGGACATGTAAACAGTATTTTTTTTCTCTTCTCTCAACCTCACCCCTGAGGAGGATCGTGGGTGAGTGAAGATCAAGTGTCTCCCTGGGACACTAAGACAGTGATGCCAGGTTTTAGGAGCATGGCTATTACCCTGGTAGCTGTGGATGTTGTGGTAGGGCAGTTTCTAGAAAGCAGTTGGACTTCAAGCCTGAAGGGGTTTGGCTTGGAGAGTTTGCATGCCCCTTGCTCCCTTGCCGAGTGTTTTTCCTGACTGAAAGCAAGCCCAGCAGTAGTGTGGAAGTGTGATCGAAGGACTGCAGATACAGTGTTCCTTTTGCCTGGAAGGAGCATGGAGTGGAACATGGACTTGAAGGCCATTCTGTCCTCTACCCTGTCCACTGGTCAACTGTATTCTTCTAAGTAAAGCCCTTCATAAGAGATTATATTGTTCTGTCTGACACAGGGGGTCAACATCTCAAAGCCTCATAGTTGGAAAGCTCATCACTTGCTAAATTCAGTCTTTCATAGTATAGTTGAATCCATCCATTGTCCTTCACTCCATCTTGGAGCTTGAGGACAGAGGATCCCTGTCTTTTTTTTTTTTTTTTGGTGGTGGGGGGTGTTTCAAGGTAGGGTCTCACTCTAGCCCAGGCTGACCTGGAATTCACTCTGTAGTCTCAGGCTGGCCTCGAACTCACAGCGATCCTCCTACCTCTGCCTCCTGAGTGCTGGGATTAAACGTGTGCGCCACCACGCCCGGCCTCCCTGTCTTGTTTAAGTTAGGATCCATCTAGCCTGTGACTATGGAATTGCTTCTGCATGGGAAGATGAAGATTTGGGCCTGGGAATTTGGAACCATTTGAGAAGAAGAGAAGAGAGAGAAGAGAAAAGAAGAAAGAGAGAAGTGGAAGAGGAAGCCAGCATCTGACTATACACTGGATGGCAAACAGCATTTCTAGATTTCTCTTTTCCAACTACAAGTGCCATAAAACCACAGCCAACTTTGAACCATGAGAAAGGCATGCAGGTTTAAATAAGTCAAGAGGTGCCAGGAGGTCATCAGAGGATTCCAGGTCAAGATGCCGTTTTTCCTCTCTTCCTTACACTAAGGGACCATGGAGGGCTGGTAGCCCAAACTTGTAAAGAATCCTAAGCCCTGGCCTGGAGAGATGGCTCAGTGTTAAGATAGTTGCTTCCAGAGACTAAGGACACAGGTTAAATTCCCTAGTACCCACGTAAGCCAGATGCACAAAGTGGCACATTCATCTGGAGTTCGTTTGTAGTGACGAGAGCACTGACATGCCTACTCTCTCTCTGTCTCTCTCTCTCTTTCTCTCTCTGTATCTCTCTGCTTACAAATAAATAAATAAAATATTTTTTAAAAAAGAATTATAGTTGGGCGTGGTGGCACACGTCTTTAATCCCAGCACTCTGGAGGCAGAGGTAGGAAGATTGCTGTGAGTTCAAGGCCAGCCTGTTACTACATAGTGAATTCCAGGTCAGCCTGGGCTAGAGCGAGACCCTACCTCAAAAAAACAAAAAACAAACAAACAAACAAAAAGAATCGTGGGGCTGGAGAGATGGCTCAGCGGTTAAGGCACTTGGTTCCAGTGCCTGAGGCCCCCCAGTTCAATTCCCCAGTACCCACATAAGCCAGACCCACAAGGTGGTGGCCCTGGTTCTCTCTCTCTCTCTCTCTCTCTGCTTGAAAATAAATAAATAAAATAAAATAAAAATAATCGTAAGTCCTTTTTAGCAATATAGAAGGGATGAATTTCATTTCGTGCATTTCATGTGGTCCCCTTCAGGCGAGGGAGCTTGAATAATGATGACCGTTGTCTAAATGACTAGCATTGTTGAAAGCATGTTATGTAATCATCTAGGATCCTCATACTGCAGAGAAGAAACTGAGGCACAGAGTGACCAACGTGTCCCTAGCGCCACATACTCTTGTGATCTGGCTCTGGGCCACCCCTCTTCCTCACCCTGTGTGATAAGGGAACCAAGCTATTCTCTCCCAGGTGAGCCAAAAAGAGTGCATAAGCCTGGGTCTTTCCAGCTGCTTACTGAGCTCCAAGCCTAGCCACAGTGGAAAGAGAATTGGAAGGGGCCACAGCATCAGTCTTTACTCCCAGATTTTCCCAGTGAGAGGAAAACAATTGCTATTTGGACAAGCCATGTTTCATGATTTTTTTTCCTTCCAGAAGGCAGTGTATAAGGACTTAATGGTATGCCCCAGACAAACGCTGCTATAGCCAGGAGGAATTTAGGAAAAATGCGTTAGTCTCTGTGAATCTGTTTTTATCTCTACCCTGTCTGAATTTTCACTGCTTTCTCTTTTGGCTAGGAGGGAGGACTTCTTCATGGGTGGTAATAGTGGGGTGCTTACACCTGACCCCAACTCTCCTGGGATCACACTGGAGAAGC
The DNA here is from genome assembly GCA_004024765.1 of Zapus hudsonius. NCBI lineage: Eukaryota > Metazoa > Chordata > Mammalia > Rodentia > Dipodidae > Zapus > Zapus hudsonius. The sequence goes on along the minus strand of PVHP010011420.1, from coordinate 201 downwards.
TTTCTGGGTGCTGTGCTCTCCTCCAGACCCCCACCTCTCACCTCCATCCATCATGTGTGCACACTGCAGCAGAAGTCCTGGCCCAGAGGGAGGAAGTGGGAGGAGGCAGGCCCTCTTGGCTCTTTGCCACACAGGCTGTGTAGGAGGGTGCTGGGGAATGGAACCCTTCCCTCTCTTCTTTCCTGATTCCCCTGGAGCCAG
>PVHP010011419.1:0-45129 GCA_004024765.1 Zapus hudsonius | reverse complement strand
CAGCAAATGAACTCCAAACACATGGCATCACCTTGTGCATCTGGCTTTATTTATATGGGTACTGGGGAATAGAACTTGGGTCCTTCTGCTTTTCAGGCCTTAATTGCTAAGCCATCTCTCCAGCCCTCTCATTATATATTTTGAAATTTTATTTATTTGCAAGAAGAAAGAATAGAAAATGGGTACAACAGGGCCTCTACAAATGAACTCCAGATGCATGCGCCACTTTTTGCATCTGGTTTTATGTGGGTACTGGGGAATTGAACCTGGGTCATTAGGCTTTGCTGGCAAGCGCCTTAACTGCTGAACCATCTCTCTTTTCCTCATTTTTTTTTTTTCAAGGTAAGGTCTCACTCTAGCCCAGGCTGACCTGGAATCCACTATGTAGTCTCAGGGTGGCCTTGAACTCATGGCGATCCTCCTACCCCTGCCTCCACAGTGCTGGGATTAAAGGCATGCCACACCACACCCGGATGATAATGATCATATATTAAGTGCATTTTAATAAATAAACTTTTTTCTTTTTTATTTATTCATTTTCAAGGAGAGAGAGACAGAGCGAGTGAGCGAGCGCGCGCACCAGGGCCACCACCTTGTGGGTCTGGCTTATGTGGGTACTGGGGAATTGAACCTGGGTCTTTAGACACTGGAGGCAAGTGCCTTAACTGCCGAGCCATCTCTCCAGCCCAATAAATAAACTTTTAATGACATAATGTGTTATTATTTTGTCTAGTTTTTTATTGGGGAGTGGGCAGGGTCTTGTGTTATATATGCCTACTCTGGACTTGAATTCAGTGTTTAGCCAAAGATGACATTGAAATCCTGATTCTCTTGCCTCTACCTCCTGAGTGCTGGGATTACAGTTGGAGATTGTAGGCATGTACCAACACCCAGTTTTATGTAGGCTTCCTGTATGCCAGGCAACACTCCACCAACTAAACTATATCCCCAGGCCTGTATTTGTTTTTTGAAATGGAGTCTTACTTTGTAGCCCAGGCTGTTTTGGAATTTAGGATCCCCCAACCTTAGTCTCCTGATTGCTGGAATTATAGGTGTGTACCACTACACCCGGCCCTTATTCTTTATAGATTAATACTACCTCTATTTTATTAATGAGGAAATCAAAATATACAGCATGCAATTTGTCTACCCTCATGCAACTACTGAGTGGCAGAGCGAAGAACCAGATTTTTCTAACTTGTATCCAAAAGGCACTACTGCCCAAGTGGAATATTAATGGAGCTATCTCTTAACCATTTAGATTAATATTTTTGCGTATTCATCAAAATAAAACTTCGTATTTATTCTTGATTAAGGTTATTTATTTGAATTCCTTTATACCTCTCTTCCTTGTCTCAACCCATGAGTTAAATTAATTTCCTTTTGTGTGTGCATGCTGTTGTGTGTGCACAGAAACCAGAGGAGACAGTAGGGTGTCCTTTTTTCACTTACTCTTAAATTATTTTGATACAGTTTCGACTCAGAGTTGTTTTCAGGGGACCCCAGGCTTGTCAGGTCCCGTCCGCATGTTGGGTTCATGTGCCGCTCCCCCCAACACACACACATGCACACTGGAGTGACAGGCGTGATTGGCATGCCCAGCTTTTTATGTGAATTCTAGGAGTCATATTTGGTGGCCTCTAGCCCAAGAGGCCTTCATACTTAAGTGACAAGTGCTCTTACCTACCTACCCATTTCCTCTGCCCTTTTTTTGGTGGTGGGGGAGGGGTGTTTGAGGTAGGATTTCAGTCTAGCCCAGGCTGACCTGGAACTCACAGCAGTCCTCTCAGCCTCCCTAGTGCTAGGGTTATAGACTTGAGTCACTATGCCCAACTCCCTTTAAAATTCTTTTGGTGTGTGTGTGTTGATTACATCCCATTACCTTTACCTTCTTTTACGGTCCTCCTACCGAACCCCTTTCCATCGAGTGCTTTGATGCCTTTTTTGTTTTTTCTTGTGACCCACTGAGCTTAATTAGGATTGCTTGTGAGAACATGGGCAGGGGCCTAGTCAGTCTCTCTGTATACAGTTAACACATTCCTCTGAACTATTCATTGTCTTTACAAAATAATTGTTACCGCTTGAAGTACTTTCTTGGCATTTGGACTTTATAAAGTGTATGCAGAGCAGAAATAACTTCTGTGTTTTCTATTCAGAAATTGAGAAGATTCAGAAGGGAGATTCAAAAAAAGACGATGAGGAGAATTACTTGGATTTATTTTCTCATAAGAACATGAAGCTGAAGGAACGGGTGCTGATACCTGTCAAGCAGTATCCAAAGGTAAGAATGTAGCTCACTTCTGAGATGATGGTGTTAGTGGGAAGGTCATTGGCTTCCTTGTGTGCCTACAGTACCCTTATCAGTCCATAGTCAGAAAGGCAAGTTCAAAATGAGGGCAGGGGAGATAGCTCACTCCGTAAAGTGCTTCTCTTGCAATCATGAGAATCTGAAATCAATCCCCAAAACCTGCATTAAAAACACCAGCTAGGCATGGTGGTGCTGGGTAGGTGGAAACAGAAGCACCCTTGGGTGTCACTGACCAGTCAGTCTAGTTTTTTTTTTTTTTTTTTTGGTTTTTCGAGGTAGGCTCTCACTCTAGCCCAGGCTGACCTGGAATTCACTCTGTAGTCTCAGGGTGGCCTTGAACTCATGGTGATCCTCCTACTTCTGCCTCCCAAGTGCTGGGATGAAAGGCGTGCGTCATCACGCCTGGCTCCTAACTACTTTTAACACTACAGCATCAAATACATCCTTCAGTAAAATGGAAATGGTAATACTTTATTTACTAAACAAGTTTGTTAAAGATGATATAATGTATCTGGAAATTTTCAATCAATATATGTGTATTTAGTAATCAGTTTATTCTTTCTATCAGTTCAATTTTGTGGGGAAAATTCTTGGACCACAAGGAAATACAATCAAAAGACTACAAGAGGAAACTGGTGCAAAGATCTCTGTGTTGGGAAAGGGTTCAATGAGAGACAAAGCCAAGGTACGTTCATAGTAGTGAGGCCAAATAGTACCCTAATGCCTCTTAGTTTCCCAGGGTCTTCTGTGAATGCCTTGTAGAAACAAACATTTTGTGTGTGGACAAACTATGACTCTTAAGATTTTATTGGGTGCAATTACTTACTTGCCTGACAGCCTTGGAAGAGCCTAGATGTGCCCTCTTGGATTATTTTATTTCTGACTTTTTGGCTGCATAATAATAGAATTAATAGAAGCATCATCAGTGATAGTAAATTTAACTGTAAAAACTTATAACATGAGCTGAGTGTGCTAAAGCTTAGCCAAATTAAAGACACTAAAAAGTGAACAGTACACCTGCTTTCCACTAAAGAATGTTACCATTAGTGTTGTGTGTACAGGTGAGTTTGGGGATTTGATGGTTTGTTTTCAAGGCAACAGGAATGTGAGACCTGCTTTTATAAAAGAATGTATTCCAGAGTTTGCTCTTTTTTTTTTGTTTCCTTCTAGCTCAGGCTGACCTGGAATTCACTATGTAGTCTTAGGGTGGCCTTGAACTCACGGCAATCCTCCTACCTCTGCCTCCCAAGTGCTGAGATTAAAGGCGTGCACCACCACACCCGGCTCAGAGTCAGCTTTTTAAGATGAACTTTACCTGCTAAAGTCTAAAAATGAGCTGTTTCAGGCCTTCTTTAACACAGCTTAGTTGACAGATGTTGTTTTCTCAGTCTGTTTTCTTTTTGTTCATTAACATTTCTCAATAGACACAAGTAGTCAGAAGCATGTTATTTTAGCTAATGAGATTTATGTGTCTTTCCCCTGTGTCTTGACTTCTGTTCCTCCTTTGGAACACTAGCCTCGACTATATAAGTACATAAGTCAGCTCTATCTGGGATTTTAAAACATTATTGGCTATGAACATATGCATGCAAATCAGTGCTTGATAAATAGCTATTGCCTTAATAAAGGTTAAAGGTAAGTTTTTCTATTTTTAATATTTAAAAAAATTGCATTCAGAGAAAGGGGAGGGAGGAAGAGAAAGCGAGAGAGGGAGAGAAAGAAAATGCACCTCCAGCTACTGCAGCTACTTTCTGCATCATCTGGCTTTACATGGGGACTGGGGACTCAAATCTGGATAGTCAGGTTTTGCAAACCAAGTGCCTTTAACCTCTGAGCCATCTCCCCAGAGCTTTTTTTTTTTTTTTTTTTTTTTTTTTTTTGAGATAGTGTCTTGCTCTAGCCCCGGCTGAACTGGAATTGACTATGTAGTCTCAGGGTGACCTCGAACTCAGGGCCTCCCAAGTTCCTGCTGTGTGAGCCACCACACCCAGCCTCCAGGGCTTTTTTTTTTTTTTTTTTAAATTTTAAAAGTTACTGGGTTTTTTTTTAGCTATTGAGGTCATTTCTCCTTGTCCCTTTGGCCTAAAGGTAAAGTTGTTTTGTCTTTTTTAGTTTGCCTGATGGTTTTTCTCTGCCTTTTTTCATAGGAGGAAGAGCTTCGAAAAGGTGGAGACCCCAAATATGCCCATTTGAATATGGATCTGCATGTCTTCATTGAAGTCTTTGGGCCCCCATGTGAAGCTTATGCCCTTATGGCCCATGCCATGGAGGAGGTCAAGAAATTCCTAGTACCAGTAAGGAGACTCACATCCTTTATCCTCTGAGCCCTTGTGAAGGCAGAGGTTCTTAACCAGGGTTTCTACATTTTAATTCCTTTTTAGGAGGTTTTCTATTACATAAAACTAGCTCTCAAAGCACCTTAAACACTGAAGGGTGGCATTTCCTAAGATAGTTTCATTGGAAGAGGCATCTATCTGGAGCGGTACCCCAGGGTTTCTTGCTGCAATGGGACTCAGCGTTGATCTTTGGCCTCCATATGAGAGTGTACGACACCCACTTACTCGTGCGCTCACACACGTTTACAGAGAAATGAGGGGATGGAATTGACAAGAGCTAGACAAAAACTATATTTTAGAGAATTTTATTTAAATACTTGAATGTCCTGTCATCAGGATGTTCCTCAAAGTGACAGGTAGGGTTTACTTGGACTTCAGAGAATTAATGACCTAATACTACATCTCATCTGGGCTTAGCATCCAACGCTCATGGGCATAGATGATTTTCAGTAGGAAGACATGCTAAACAGTATTTTTTTTGTTACGTTTTATTCTCAGGATATGATGGATGATATCTGCCAGGAACAATTTCTAGAGCTGTCCTACTTGAATGGAGTACCTGAGCCCTCTCGTGGTCGTGGAGTGTCAGTGAGGGGCCGAGGAACTGCACCGCCTCCACCACCTGTTCCCAGGTAAATATAATCAAAAAAGTGATGTAAATTTTATTGCTGGAGCCATCTTGAAATGATGCTCTTAACTCTAGCTTAAGAGGTGGGGGTTTGAGGTCTTACGATTTATATGCTACATCAAATGTGGAATTCTAGGTCTTGGGAACTTTTTTTTTTTTTTTTCTACCTAGATAGGGTCTCACTCTAGCCCAGGCTGACCTGGAATTCACTCTGTAGTCTCACACTGGCATCAAGCTCACAAAGATACTTCTACCTCTGCCTCCCAATTGCTGGGATTAAAGGCGTGCGCCACCACCCCTGGGTTGTCTTGAGAACTTTGACAAGTCAAGTGGTATAGTTCTACTGAAACTTCAGTTTTTAATTTTGGAGAGTTATGGACTCACTTCAGAATTTTACCTTTTGTGGTTGGCATTTATGCAGTTTTTAGACTGCAGACCCCTGTGCAGCAATCAACTGTGGGACCTGGAGAATCTCAATGTGTTCCCTTATGCAAGTGCACATTCTGTTGTGCTTAAATAGTTCAGATAAGACATCTATATCTCCAGGATTTATGAACAACTCTGAACATGAAATGACCTGTTTATTAAGATCTCGATTTAAAATAAAAAAAATTTTTTTAGGGGCCGTGGTGTTGGACCACCTCGGGGAGCTTTGGTGCGTGGAACCGCAGTGAGAGGTGCCATCACCCGAGGTGCCACTGTGACGCGAGGAGTGCCACCCCCACCTGCAGTGAGGGGTGCTCCAACATCAAGAGCTCGAACAGCAGGCATCCAAAGAATACCTTTGCCTCCACCTCCTGCACCAGAAACATATGAAGACTATGTAAGAATGTTTTGAATAGTGTGTTCTTTCCATAGCCAAGTTGCCCAAGAATGTTGGCCCTTAATGTAGAAGGGGACTTCTGACAAGATACGGAATCTTCCTTCTTACAGTACAGTGAATTAAGCTTTAAAAACCTTTCTCAGTTTTAGGCATGATGTACTATCTGTATGAGAAGAAATGAAAAATGAGCCACACTTTGCCATAGTGTTTTACTGAGGCATTTTCTTCAGTTGCTAATACTAAAACTCAACCGTACACCTTGCACCCACACTTGGCTTCACATATCATATTTGTTTGAGTTTTATCTTTGTTTACTGTTCTACAGTGGGTATTAATAATGTGGATTTTATCCAAAAGTCCATCATACTCCACTTGGGTAACCCTTTCCTACACTGTAGGGGGGACTATACTGTGCAATTCTGACCTGATAATTTATTTGTTCCAGGGCTATGATGATACATATGCAGAACAGAGTTACGAAGGCTACGAAGGCTATTACAGCCAGAGCCAAGGGTGAGTCAGGCAATAGGAGTAATGTGTAATGTTCCAGGTATAGATGGGATTGAAGGGAATGAGAAATACAGACAACAAATTTAAGGAGTAATCTGACATTTCTGGAGGTATCAGCTTTGCTTTTGATATCTGTGAGGGTTAGACTTGGGTCTTTGGATAACTGAATTTTGAGTTTTATAAGTATTAAAATTTAGAATCTGGAAATAGATGAAAAATTCCTGAGATTCATGGAAACAAAGAAGAGACCTTTAAATAACTTTTTAATATATTATTAAAAGTTGTCATACCCACTTAAATTTTTTGTTTGGTTGGTTGGTTGGTTTTTCGAGGTCCGGTCTCCTTTTGTCCAGGCTGACCTGGAATTCACTATGTAGTCTCAGGCTGGCCTCCAACTAAAGGCGATCCTCCTACCTCTGTCCCATTCTTCTCCCCCACCCCCCCCAGCTGGGATTCAAGGCATGTGTCACACCCACTTAAATTTTAAGAGGTCTAGGTATTTTTTTTCTTTTTTTTAAAAAATATTTTATTTATTTTCAAACAGATACAGAGAGAGCGCCAGGGCCAACACCTTGTGTGTCTGTCTCATGTGGGTACTGGGGAATTGAACCGGGGGCCCTAGGCACTGGAGGCAAGTGCCTCAACCACTGAGCCATCTCTCCAGCCCCTAGGTGTTTTTTTTCAACTCTGTCCCATTCCTCTCCCCCCCTCCCATTAAAGGCGTGTGTGTGTGTGTGTGTGTGTGTGTGTGTGTGTGTGTGTGTGTGTGCGCGCGCGCACCACCACACCCAGCAAAAACTGTCACAGTCACTTAAATTTTAAGAGGTCTAGGTGTTTTCTCTTCCAATGAACCCTATGAATACATGATTATTACACTATAAGAATCTTGGGGCTGGAGAGATGGCTTAATGGTTAAGGTACTTGGCTTACAAAGGCTTAATGATCCCAGTTCAATTCCTCAGTACCCACACAAGGCTAGATACACGGTGGCACATGTGTTTGGAATTCATTTGCAGCAGCTAGAGGCCTTGGTGCTCCAATTTTCTCTCCTTCACTTTCCCTCCATCTCTCTCCCTCTGCTTGCAAATAAATAATTTTTTTGTGGGGGGGAGTTTCGAGGTAGGGTCTCACTCTAGTCCAGGCTGACCTGGAATTCATTCTGTACTCTCAGGGTGGCCTTGAACTCACGGCGATCCTTCTACCTCTGCCTCCCGAGTGCTGGGATTAAAGGCGTGTGCCACCAAAAATAAAAATATTTTTAAAAAAAATCTCAATTTAGATTTTGAGTTTCTTCCCTTTGGTTTTTAAGGTAGGGTCTCACTCTACCCCAGGGTGACCTGGAATACACTATGTAGTCTCAGGGTGGCCTTGAACTCACAGTAATCCTTCCCAAGTGCTGGGATTAAAGGTGTGTGCCAGCATGCCCAGCTAGATTGTGGGTTTTTTTTTTTTTAAACTTTAGTTGTATCTATTTTTTCTTGCTATAGTTACCATACTTTTTTGTGTGAACATATGCTTTATATACAAGTGTTAGAAAATATTTGGAAGTTAAGGAATGAGACAGAATGGACATATTTCCATGAGATACTAAAGTATTTGAAAGATGAACCAAAAACATACTCTATAGCTTATTAATAATCTTTGTCTTTCAGGGATTCAGAATATTATGACTATGGACATGGGGAAGTTCAAGATTCTTATGAAGCTTATGGTATGTGTATTTCTGTGATGGGGTAGAGTGTACTATTGTGTGCCTGAGAAAATGTTGGTTGACTAAATCATTGGTAGTCAAAGCAGTCACCTCAGCTATGGGGAAATCTTTGTTGGTAATGTGACATTAGGAGTCCTTATTTAAATTTTATGGGGTATATGTCTTAAAGTAGGGCTCAGCTGCAGCTTGGAGTAGACCTCCAAGCTGATATTGATTGTATTAGGCAGGGGATACCTAAACCTGGGTCGATGCTGCTGATGTGATAACCCAGCAGCTCTATAGTCTTCCATCCCACCTCATAAAATTTTTTTTTTTATCTCATTAAGAAGAATGTCAATGCAGAAGTACCAGCTGAAATGAACCTGGGATGGCAAGCAGCCCATCAGAGCAGGGAAAGAGTAAAGTCAGATGCTGCCGGGCTGGCCTCAAACTCACTGTACGGCCGACCCTGAACTGTTTCTTGTAGTATCTTTATCTTCTAAGGAGTATGCCAGCCATACCCATCTTTATGTGGTGCTAGGATCAAACCTCTTGCATGCTAACAACTGGGCTTTATCCCCAGCCCTCAGCTCAGCAATCCCATGAGAACAACAGAGGCTGGCATGGTAGCAGGACTCAACTGCCTTCCCTGAGGTCTGGTTGAAAACACCTTACTCAAGTGTGTCCTCAAGAGCTAATTTATGGCCTTATGTTAATGGGTCCCTGAGGGTGTGTCATGTGACTTTGCATATGGAGAGAGGAGCCTTTTAAATTATAAGGTATTTTCAGCATACCTAAGGGACTTCCAGAGAGTTCTGGCAAAGGGGCTCAGCCAGTTAACAGTTCACCTGAAGACACTTGTTTAGTGTCTCTCTACTTCTAGGAAGAGCCCTGTGAGTCCTATTACAGGGAGCTAGCTCAACCCCTTGGCATGCTAGGAAGTAGCCAATCACCCTCCTTGCCCCCCCAAAGTTTTAAAAATATTTTTTAATTATCTACATATGTATATACGTATATGTGTATATGGACACACTAAGGCAAATGAACATGACTCACCTTTTTTTTGCATCTGGTTTACATAAGGCCAACCTTGGTTAATGAGACCTGTCTCAAAAAAAAAAAATAAATAAAGACAAAGCCAAAAAAAAAAGACCTTTTTTTTTAAAGTATGTTTAGTCCCAGTGCTCAAGAGACTGAGGCATGCCAACTTAGGTTATAGATGAGTTCAAGAGTAGTCTGAGCGGGCTGGAGAGATGGCTCAGCGGTTAAGGCACTTGCCTCCAGTGCCTAAGGCCCCAGGTTCAATTCCCCAGGACCCACATAAGCCAGACCCACAAGGTGTTGGCCCTAGTGCGCGCGCGCTCTCTCTCTCTCTCTCTCTCTCTCTCTCTCTCTCTCTCTCTGCTTGAAAATGAATAAATAAATTTTTTTTTAAAGTAGTCTGAGCTACACAGTGAGACCATGTCTCAAAAAAAAAGAAAACAGGGCTGGACATAATGCTCAGTGGTTAAGGTGCTTGCCTGCAAAGCCTGACAACCTATTCCCTAGGACCCATGTAAAGCCAAATGCACAAAGTGACCCATGCATCTGGAGTTTGTTTGCAGTGGCTAGAGGCCCATTCAAAGGGAAAATGTAAATAAGGCATGATGCTGCTTATACTCCTGGTATAATATGTTGCCATAGTTAATGTGTTCTGGTGTTTGCTTTTATAAGAGAATTAGGAGGAAAAATATCTGGGGGTCTGGGGAGATGACTCCATGGTTAAAGCTTGTGTACAGTTCCCCAGCACCCAGTAAAGCCAGGTGCACATAGTGGCACATGCATCTGGAATTTGTTTGCTGTAGCAGGAAGCCCTGGTGTGCTGTTAAGCAAATAAAAACATTAAAAAAACCTGTCTTGATGGTATGCAAAACCTCTTGGAAAGTGATATATAGGTGTATTATACTATAAATATAAATATATATAATAAATAATATAAATAGGGTTCTATGCAATTTTTTATTCATATAGATTAAGACCTGTGGGAGCAGGTTTTTGTGAATGTAGGCATACTTTAAGAATGAATTTGCATGGGGAAAGGGTAGAAATGAGCGGGAAGAATGATGTTAAATGCTATTTTCATAAGAGGTTAGCTGTAGAAGTGGTTTTTTTGCTGTCATAAAGCAAAAACCACTTGAGGATTTTGACTGGCTTCTCTGGGCTATTGGCATGAGAATTTTAAATGATAACGGCCTTGGCTTCTCCCAGAGAGCTTGACTTGCTATTACATGGAAAGGAGGAGCTCCCTGCCAAATTGCTTTGGGAACCAGAATGACCATTGCAGACCCACTGAGATGAATGACTTTCACTGTTTCATGCAGGGTGTTTGGGCTTATTCAGGTTTTTTTTTTTTTTTTTTTTTTTTTTTTTTTTGGTTTTTTGAGGTAGGGTCTTGCTCTAGTCCAGGCTGACCTGGAATTGACTCTGTAGTCTCAGGGTGGCCTTGAACTCACAGCAATCCTCCTACCTCTGCCTCCTGAGTGCTGGGATTAAAGGCGTGTGCCACCACGCCCGGCTTTATTCAGGTTTTTAGACTGAAGTATTGATTGTGTTGTTTGTGGATGACTGCTGCTAGAGTATTACAGAGTAAAACGGCTAGCCTTTGCTGAGCTGCTCCCTTCTGTTTCTACCCTAAATAATACTATGTGAAATTTACTTAGGCCAAACAGTGGAAAGCAAGAACCACCAGGGGGAGGTATCAAGACATTCTTAAAAAGTAGTGTTACTGGGCTGAAGAGATGGCTTAGCGGCTAAGGCATTTGCCTGCAATGCAGAAGGACCAGAGTTCGATTCCCCAGTGCCCATATACAGCCAGATGCACAAGAGGGCGCATGTGTCTGGAGTTCATTTGCAGTGGCTTGGTGGCCCTGGTGCGCCCATATTCTCATTCTCATTCTCTCTCTCTCTCTCTCTAATAAATATTTTTTAAAAAAGTAGTGTTAGTGATGTATACCAGATGATGATCTACCTATGGTTATCCCAAAATGCCATTGGAATATGGTTTATAAATTATCTTTGCTTTTTCCCCCACAGGCCAAGATGACTGGAATGGGACCAGGCCATCACTGAAGGCCCCCCCAGCTAGGCCAGTGAAGGGAACATACAGAGAGCACCCATATGGACGTTATTAAAAACAAACAGGAGGGGAAAATATCAGTTATGAGCAAAGTTGTTACTGATTTCTTGTATCCCAGGATTCCTGTTGCTTTACCCACAACAGACAAGTAATTGTCTAAGTGTTTTTCTTCGTGGTCCCCTTCTTCCCACCTTCCTCAATTCTTAACTCTGCATTCTGGCTTCTGTATGTAGTATTTTAAAATGAGTTAAAATAGATTTAGGAATATCGAATTAATTTTTTAAGTGTGTAGATGCTTTTTTCTTTGTTGTTTAAATAAAAACTGTACCTTTTATAATAAAAAAGAAGTTGAGTTAAAAAAAAAAACACAAACCTGTTAGTTCAAAAGTGACATTGCTTGCTTAAAGGTTCTGAAGTAAAGGCTTGTTAATTTTCTCTTAGTTTTGATTTGAGGCATCCCGTAAAGTTGTAGTTGCAGAATCCCAAACTAGGCTACATTTCAAAATTCAGGGCTGTTTAAGATTTAAAATCACAAACGTTAACCGGCAGTAGGTGCCACCATGTAAAAATGAGCTCAGATGTCTCTAAAAACATTTCCTTTAAAAGCACATGGCGGTTGAATCTTAAGTTTAAATTTTAATATGAAAGATCCTCATGAATTAAATAGTTGATGCAATTTCTTTTAACGTTAATTGACTTAAAATACAATTACAAAATTAGGTTTGTAAAACTGACTTTTTCATTTTGTGGGTTTTGAAATCTAGCCCCAGGCCTACAGTGTTGAGAGATACTTAGTGGGGGAAGGGTAGAGAGTAGGCTTTGAAGAGGTTGATGGGGGGAGCTGGCCACCTTAATTGAATTTGGTGTAGAGCTGTTTAGTCTGGCAGTCTTTTCGTAATAGTACTAACAATTACACTTTCAGTATTTAAAAGTCAAAGTATTTTGTCCGCCTGAGATTCTGCACTCCATGAAAAGCTCACTTGGACACTGGGGCCAAAAGCTGATGATTTCATTAAATTGACAGTTGTAAATTTTGAACTGTTCCCAAGGTAGTCAAGTATGTCTCAACACTAGGATGATATAAAAAGGGACACTGCAGCTGAATGAAAAAGGAATCAAAATCCACTTTGTACATAAGTTAAAGTCCTAATGGATTTGTACCGTCCTCCCATTTGTTCTCGGAAGATTAAATGCTACATGTGTAAGTCTGCCTAAATAGGTAGCTTAAACTTCTGTCAAAATGTCTGCAGCAGTTTGTCAATAAAGTTTAGTCCTTTTTTAATCAAAGTAAATGTGATGAATTGTCATTTTTTGGGGTGGACAATAAAATAGTTTTCTCTTTCAAATAAACTTAAATTAATTCTAAAGTTTAATGGGCTTGTCAAAAGTTGGAGACATTCTTAAAAGTGGTGGTGTGGATTTTACTTTTAAGTTACCAAAAAAAGTTTATGAATTGTTAAGTTTTAGTTAAAAAATAACCAAAGCTTTTTCACCCCCTGGAAGTTGTTGAAAGCAGTTTTATCCAATCCTATCAAAAGTTTAATTTCTCAAGAGAAAAACCCAAGCATCCAAAACTTGAATTGTGGTTTTTCATCTGTAGGTAGAGGTACTTCAAGTGCCAGTCAGCCTACTTTGCACCTTCTGTTGAGCTTCTAGATGGCCCTAAAGAATGATACCAAGTCTCAGCTCAGATGTTGCTAACACCTGCCTTTAGGTAGGACAATCAGTAAGCCCTGGGTACCTTAAGGGTTTCCCTTCCGATCCCAGAGATGCTGTGAACTCTGTTGGCCTAGAGCAGGATCTGGCATGATAGGCTGGCTTGAACTCCCTCCTGCAAGGCCAAGGGAAATGATAGAATTGGTCGGCACCATTTCCGCTCCTGTGATAACTCCTGGATCTCATGTCTTCCCTAAGAGCCACCTAAACTGCTCGGGGGTGAAAAATCCTCTTGTATGAAGTGCCAAGCTACCTGCAGGAGTGCATGATGAACTTTTTTTTTTCTTTTCAAAACAAACCAACAAAAAATGTATTTGTAGATTGTGATAAAGTGTAAATAACTGAATTTTCAACATGGTTTGAAGTCAGCTTTCAGGGCATTATGTCTTGTTTTGATGAAAAGAGATCACTCTATACCCCCCTTTTTAAAGGAAAATTATCGCAAGAGAATCAGGATGTGTAAAGCTAACATGCATCGCAAAAAACCAAAGGTAACCTAAATGTCTGATTTTAATAGCACATATTTCTCTTTTATATAAACTGTGATAGCAACTTGCATAAACAATTCTTTAGCTGTTAATTTTAATGTTAAAACTTTGCAAAACTTGTTTAATAAAAATAGCTGTAAAAAGAAAAACCATATGCTGCCGCATAAATTAGCCATAACTCTTAATAATCCTGCCCATCACAAGTGAACTGTAATGTAACCTGGGCACAAAGTCTGACATCTTAAATGACACATTGTAAAATTTTAATGACTGTAGATTAGACCTCCTGCTATACCCCAAAGTAAAGCTTTCTGCTTAGCTATTTTAAAATGTACAAGGATGAGCCCCCTAGGACCCTATATTGATATTCACAGTGAAATGTTAAAATTACTTTAAAATTGCATGTTTCTTTCCTGTAATGTGTAAACTGCATGCAGGATCTCTATCTTTTATTTTGTATGTCTTTAACTTTTTTCAAGACTCATCTCTTATTTCTCAATTTTTCAGGTGATTGAAAATTCCTGAAGCATTTTCTGGAATAGAATGGGTAGTGAAGACCTGTGTCAGGTATGTTGAGGTGGCTTTCAGTTGAGGATCATAGTAAACTTTTTATCATAACTGTAAATAAAAGTTACGCTAGGTAGTGGCCAGAAAGGTGGTAAACTCTATCGTTATATGTAGTATATTTACAATACCACACTTTTATGTTACTTCACAGACCATGGTAAGTTTCATTTTTTATAGTTAAGTAGTGTCAATTTTTCAATGAATTTTATTATATTCTGCTAATAACCCAGTGAACCTGTGTTTCATAAAGAGTTTATGTATTTGTAAGCAACAAAATAGCTAAGTAATTAAAGGCAGTCGGAATATTTTTTAGGAAATGGACACCCAGCAGCCAAAAGAGAATTATACAATAATAGCTATATCTTCTAGAAATAACTGATTTAATGTTAAGTCTAGTGGTTTTATATAGCTAATAAGCAGAAGTAGATTGTAGCCTGGCATGGTTCTGCACATCTTTAATCTCAGCACTTGGGAGGCTGAGGTAGGATCACCATGAGTTCCAGGTCAGCCTGGTCTAGAGTGAGAACTTGCTTCAAAAACAAGACCCGGAGCCGGGCGTGGTGGCGCATGCCTTTAATCCCAGCACTCAGGAGGCAGAGGTAGGAGGATTGCAGTGAGTTTGAGGCCAGCCTGAGACTACATAGTGAATTCCAGGTCAGCCTGGACTAGAGCGAGACCCTACCTTGAAAAACCAAAACAAAACAAAAAACAAGAGCCAGGGCTGGAGAGATGTCTTAGAGGTTAAGCCTGCAAAACAGAAGGACCCAAATTTGATTTCCCAGTACCCACATAAAGCCAGATACACAAGGTGATGCATGTGTTTGGAGTTCGTTTGCAGCGGCTTGAGGCCCTGGTGCACCCATTCTCTCTTTGCCTCTTTCTCTCTCTGTCTCTCTCAAATAAAAAAAAAATATTTTTAAAAAAGATTTAAAAAAATAACACAAGAGCCAGGCCTGCCTGGTGACTCGCTCCTTTAAACCCAGAACCCGGGAGGATCATTGAGTTCAAGGTCATCCTGAGACTACATAGTGAATTATAGGTTAGCCTGGGCTAGAGCGAGAAGATACCTTGAAAAACCATAAAACAAGAACAAAGAAGTTGGTTGTTTCTAGACTGTATTATTTTAGCAGTGTAGTATCTAGGGAAGGTGTACTCACACTCAGCAGAGCATTTGTAGAGACACTGTAGAAGAAAGGACATAAAAACCAGGTGTGGTGGCACACACTTATAATCCTAGCCCTTAGAAGGCAGATGATCACAAATTCAAGGTTATACATGGGTACATAGTGAGTTTGAGGCTAGCCCAGGCTTCATAAGACCCTATTTCAAAGGAGGGAGGAAGAGGGAAGAGGGCAAAGGAGATGGCTCTGTGGTTAAAGGTGCTTGCTTGCAAAGCCTGCTGGCCCAGGTTTAATTCCTCAGTACCTCCTGTGTTACCTTCTTGTTTGGAACAAACACCTGGCCTAGAGCAGCTGATGGGAGGAAGGGCTTATTTTGGGTTACAATCCCGAGGGGAAGCTCCATGGTGGCAGGGGAAAGGTGGTAGAGCAGAGGCTTTCTACTTCCTAACTATAGCAGGTGGCAGAACGCAGCAAAATGAGCCAAACTCTAGCAAGGGGGAGTTGACTGTAACAGCCCTAAGCCCACCCCCAACAACACACCTCCAGCAAGGCTGCACCTTCCAAGTTGTCAGCAGCTGGGAACCAAGCATTCAAAACACATGAGTTTATGGGGGACATCTGATTCAAGCCATACCATGTAAAGCAAAGTGGTGCTTGCATCTAGAGTTCTTATCAGCAAGAGACTTTTGAGCACCCATGTGCACACAACAAATTTTAAAAAATGAAAAGATAGGACATGTTTATGTTTATTTTATATCTCAAGCCTCTAAAATGAGCTGCTCTCAGAAATGTATCCTATCACTAATATGAAGTATTAATTCATGTTATACCAGGGAGGAACCTGGTATAACTGTATGGAAGAATTCAAGTGTGAGACACAGTTGTACAATTCCATCTACATGAAACATCCAGAACAGGTCAATCCAGGGGAACAAAACTGGCTGTCAGGAGCTGGGGAAAGGGAATAGAGGCACTAGATTTCGAGAATAGACATGTTCTTAAATCTCATGAGCTAGGTGCCCTGTAACACATACCACTCAGGAAGCTGAGGCAAAAGGTATAGTAAGACCTGCTCTCTCCCCTCTTTGACATCACCTTTACTAATTACACAGACATATATATGTTGACAAAGCAATGAAATAAACAGAGAATTAAGAATTTGTTTTGGGCTGGAGGGATGTCTCGGCGGGTAAGGTGCTTACCTCCAGTGCCTAAGGCCCCGGGTTCAATTCCCCAGGACCCACATAAGCCAGACCCACAAGGTGGTGGCCCTGGTGTGCTCTCTCTCTCTCTCTTTCTCTCTCTCTCTGTCTCTGTATCTCTCTGCTTGAAAGTGAATAGATGAAATATTTAAAAAAGCTACAGGCTCTGGCATACCATTATCTCTCTCAAATAAATAAATATTCAAAAAAAAATTTGTTTTGCCCAAGATGACAAATGCAAGGATGAGGCAGAGCCAGGACAAGCAAGTGCATAGAATGGAGAAAGCTGCAAAAGATACTCAGATCAACTGACTGCACGTTTAAGAGACCAGCAAGTCTGATCTGCACAACCTCCCTACATAATCAACTGTTTCAGCACTGGGCATTGAATCCAGAGCCTTGTGGATGCTAATCAAGTGCTCTACCAATTTCTGCCTTTTCAGGATTAAGACAAGGTTTCTTGACTATTGGGATTATAGGAGTGTGCTACCACTTCAGGCTTCTAGTTGTAGGGTGAGAAGGAAAAGAAGAGATGGGGATGTAGGCCAGAGCATCAGGCATGTAGGAACAAATCTAGAGATGTAATGGATTAGGTATTGAAATTATTCTGTGTATGGAATTCACGCTAAATGAAATTTTAGCTGCTCTTGCCACCAAAATTAAAATGAGTGACATAACTTGCTTCAATATAGTCACCCTTTACTAATCTATATATCCTGTAACATCATACAAAACTAAATATGATCTGCCAGGTGTGGTGGTGCACGCCTTTAATCCCAGCACTCGGGAGGCAGAGGTAGGAGGATTGCTGTGAGTTCAAGGCCACCCTGAGACTACATAGTGAATTCCAGGTCAACCTGGGCTACAGTGAGATCCTACCTCGAAAAACCAAATAAATAAATAAAAAATAAAAAGGCTGGGGGTGTAACTAGGTGGTACCCTTGGTTCAACCTCAGTATTGGGTATGTAGGTCATGTAGCATGCACCAGGCCCTAGGATTCATCCCCAGCACCCTCACCCCTCGGACCTATAGTAGGGCCTTGTTATTGAAAATGCAGAAAACCAAATGGATCTAACTAGAATGAACACAGTGGTGATTGATTATTAGATAGATGTGGGAGGCGATGGATATATTCATGTTACTGGCTAAAACAACCTCAGGGATGGTAATGTTATTTAAATGAAAAGAAGCATTTCTGTGGACTTAGCGAGACATCAGACCCCTGGCCCTGTACCTCAGACTTAGGATGGAATGTGTCTCCTGTGGACAACCATTGATATTTGGGGCTGAACTGAACCTTTGCACACCGTCAGAGGAGATGTACCCTGAACCTAGATTTGAGCTACTAATAGTAGCTATGAGAAGATGTGTTTCCTCATGAGGCCTAAAGCTTGTAAAGGCCCTGAGGTTAAATACATTCCTTCCCAGATCACTTGTCTCGTACTCAAGCATGAGAGTTATGGGCTTGAGGCTTGTGTCTCACCTTTAGTCCTAGCACTTGGGAGGCAGAGGTAGGATTGCTGTGAGTTCGAGGCCAGCCTGAGACTACATAGTGAGAATTAAGGTTAGGTCAGCCTGGGCTAGAACAAGACCCTACCTGGGGGGGGGGGGACCTCAGGTTTCTTCATATCTGTTTGCTTAGAAATCTGTGTATTGAATGCAACAACTGGAGTTGAGCTGTGGGAAGAAGAGATTGTTTGGGTGCCCAGCCAGATGGAAGGCAGCCTTGCATTTCTTAACTTTGTATTTTATGTCTTTGCAGCTGTCATAGGACTCTGAAAACCAAGAGAGCTACCTGCTTTCTAGAGGCTGGCCTGATGGCATTTGCTGAGCACATAGAAACTGGAGAGATCAACAGTTCTGTTTCACCCTACCTCTTGATCTGATTTACCCACAGAAAACCAGCCAGAACCATCCTCTTGATTCTCTAGGCCCAGATTGGCATCCTCAGGGCTACAGGAGATGTGATGCTAACAGTCCAGGGTTGAAAGCGACTAACAATTCCTAGCCCTCTAGATAGAGCAGGCTGGCAGCTCTTTCTCTGCCATTCCTTGAATACTTGCTTCCTGTAGCCTCCTGCAGAGCTGGTTGGCAAAACCACCCCCACCTCATATTGTCCACTGCCTCACCTGTATTGTAAGCATCATCCTGGAGCTCTTGGACACTTCCAGAAGGCTCCCAGGAAAGGTAGTCACCCTCTGTGTAACATGCTAAGGAAAGTCAAGAAAGAAGGGTCATTTATCTTTGGGCTTAAGGTATTTAACCTCTAAGTCTGTTTTTCTCTTCAATGTTAATTACTTGTCCAAAAAGTGCTTGAAGGATAAGAAGGCCTTTCCTTTTTCACCTCTGTACTGTTTCTTGGCAAGTATCTACCTACCCCTGTATGAAAAGCTCAATAAAGTTGGTCAAGTGATGAATGGTCCCACATGCTAGCATCTGTGAGCTTTGGGAGAAAACTAGGATCCTCCTGTGGGCCAACATTTGTCATGTTATTCCTCTGAAGGATTGGGAAGTCATCCTTGGACAGGCTTCTAATTTCCTGTAGCCTATGCCCAGGTGATCTACTCTGAGCGTCTCAAGAGCTTGGACCTCCAATACTCAACTCTTCCCTAATGCTATAAGGTTATCCTAACAGGAACTGAGTTGCAGGGAGGAGCCTATCTGTGTTTTAGTTTCATGTGGAGCATCCTAAATGAACTTGTCTTTATCTCAGGAATAAGAACAATGAAAAGAGACCTTGAAGCCTGGATTTATACTGGGCAAGGTTTTTACCCTCTGAGCCTGCTTTTGTCTTCACTGTTGGTTACTATAAATGGTATTTAGTAATTTCTTGACTGTTTAGTATGTACCAGACATGTTAAACATTTAATCCTCTCTAACCCATTATACTTCACAGATGAAGAAGCCGAGGCTCATGGAGGGTCAATAATTTGCCTTAGGTTAGGACAGGGTATTACCAGAGAGCCACAAGTGCTTTGGAACAACAGTTTCTGGGATATGAGACTTTCAGGACTGAAAGCTCCCAGGCAAATGTAGATGTCTCTGACACTGCATTTGCATTAGCCATTGAAACCAGGGCAACCCATCAAAGCTGCGTTTCTCTTGACATCTGGGCCTCTCCTAGGCCTCACTGAGCCAGAGTACTCACTCAGCACTTGCAGTAGGGAACTAAATGGCACCCAGGTGCGAGAGAGATCAGGCACAAGACCTAGGTCTAGGTCCCTGTTGGAGGAATCACTGTAAGTTCAGGATCCTGGACAGACATACCACCATCCCCAAGTGTAAGATGCCCACTTGGCAGTCAGGATTTTGCAGGAAAGCCAAACAGATCTGAATTCAAATTCTAGCTCATTTGTATTTTTTCGTGGCCAGTTGTATTTCATAAGAACAATTCCTCTCCACTGAATGGCATCCAAGAAGTAACCACACTGTTCCTACTGTCTCCCATTACCACTTGGAGCCCAGGGGTCTTCCTTTGAGAGCTCTGACCCACCCAGCTGCCCTGAAGGGCCTTTCTCTAGCTGTTGCCAGGGTGATGGGCTCTGGGGACTGAGGTGAGAGTGTGGAGAAGGCAGGACTCTGGAGCAGGCCCTGGAAGGGCAGGGTGGGTATGAGCCCTGGTTAAGAGCTCTGCCTGGCTGCTGCCCCTTTCCTGCACCCCTTAGAGTTGCTGCTAGCTGTGCGTTTTCATGCTATATAGTTTGAGTTCAATGTCTCTGGATCTTCTTTCAACATCTGTAGTGATGGGGACGGTGGAGATTCCTCGCCTCTCTTTGTACAAGCAAGTAGAAAAGAAAGAAGGAAAGGGTTTTGTAAAAAGCCTGTGAAATACTATATTGCACTAGTAGCCATGTTTTGTGGGAGTGGGGGGGGGTGTTGCAGGGCTTTGCTATGTAGCCCAGGCTGGCCTCAGCTCAAACTCATCCTCCTGCTTTAGCCTCTTGAGTGCTGGGATTGAAGGTGTGCACTGCCATGCCGACCTCCCACCATAGACCCAGAGCCTGGGGTCCCACTGCTATGTGGATAGTCTCAGATATGATATTCCCTCTTTTTCTCTCCCCTCACACTGCAGCCCCAGCTCCTTTCCTACAGTTCCCAGGTCTAGGTAAGCTTCCTGGCTGGCACAGGATATCCCATTTGGGCCTAGTGGCCTTGAGATACAGAAATCCAGGCTCCCCAACCTCCAGCGTTAGAGCTTATATCTGGAAAGCTCTAGCCTGTAAGGTATGCCCCACTCACTCTTGGCATGGGTCTGAGAGTGAGATCCATACCAATATCCTACTGTGAGGAGCCCTAGATCAGGTCCAGGGTTGTGCATCTTTTGCCAACAATGCCTTTACATGTGCTCCCTCTGGTGGTTGAGATGTGCGTTACAAATGTGAAGCTGAAGTCAAGGCGCTCCACCTCTTGTAAACCAAACTGACTCTTCTGGAACAAAGTCTTGAATACTAATTTGATTTAACTGTAATCCTAAAAGACAGATACTAATAATGCCTTCACACTCAAGAAACTCAAGTCGTGTGCAGCATTAAGCTAGTAGTTGACTCCTTATAGGTCTGGCTACAAAGGTGTTCTTAAATACATTTTAATATGAATGCAGGTGCAGTGGTGCTCACCAGTACCCAGCAGTATGGAGGCTGAAGCAAGAGGATCACAAGTTCCAGGCCAACTGGGTAAAATTTTGAGACTCTGCTTCAAAAACAGCCCTTTCGTCCCCCCTCCCCCCCCCACAAACCTTGAAAATGCTGTTGAATAAAAATGACACTAGAAAGTTGCATTGTGTTTTAAGCACTTCTGTCCATCACCAGCGGTCTGCATAATCCAGGTTGGAAACTGCTGACCTAGAAGATAGACAGACTTGCCAGCTTTGGCAATACTAACACGACCAAAACAGACTCCTGACCCCCATGACAGGGCTGGTCTAGAGGCAGTGGCATTTCCTTCAACCCTACTGAGAACAGGGTTAGAAGAACTTCAGGACACATCTGGAGGACAAGAGCCAAAAGAATATCCTATTTAGGGCTACTTCCTCCAGGGAAAGACCCAAATCCCTACATGCTTTCAGTAGATATTGGGATATATTGTTCAAGTTTATTTCAGTTGGGAGTTGTCAACAACCATAAGGTGGCTTTTTGGTAACAGAAACATCCACAAAGGGCACATCTTACAGTTCAATAATTCCCTCAAAATACTTCCTTTGAGTCAGGCATGATGCCTTTAATCTCAGAGGTAGGATTGCAGTGAGTTCGAGGCTACTACATAGTGAATTCCAGGTCAATTTGGGCTAGAGCCAGACTACCTCAAAAAACCAAAATAAATAAAAAATTGGGGGGGGGAGTAATTTTTTCACTGTCAAGGAAGCATGTCTTTTTCATTGTCTGCTAGGTTCTTCCCCAAAAGAAACAAGATAAGCACCTGCAGCTCTGAACTTATATCCTCCCTGATTAGCAGTCCTGGAGCTTGAGTAGTTCTAGCATAGTTCTCATTTGACCAGACTTGAATTACCCTTCCTCAATGCTAACCAGTCACCTTCAGGGAGTGGCAAGTCTATTGTAATGCATACATAGTTGAAAGCTGAGCTAGCTCCAGCTGCATGCCCAGTTTTTCTTTTTTTTTTTTTTTGTTTTTTTGTTTTTTTGTTTTTAGAGGTAGGGTCTCCCTCTAGTCCAGGCTGACCTGGAATTCACTATGTAGTCTCAGGGTGGCCTTGAACTCACTACGACCCTCCTACCCCTGCCTCCCCCTCCTACCCCTGCCTCCCGAGTGCTGGGAATAAAGACGTGCGCCACCACGCCGGCAGCAAGCACTTTTAACTGCTATTTAAGCCCTTATTAGAATGCTTTGATTTGCCAAACCAGTCATCTGCCCACAGGAACTGCAAGGTAGAGCATGCCCACCAAACCACAAATAAATCAAGAACAAGGAAGGGTAATTCCCCAGGGAAAAATCAGTCCGCAATTGATTACATACAGCAGTGCATGAGTGGCCTTGATCTACAATGACTTGTACCCATGGCCACAAATCCGAGAGCTTCAGAGAATTCTCTGTGCAGGATCCAGCAAATTCCCCATCACTGATGTAAGGACCTACTGGAAGCAACCACTGTTACTCCTCACTGGAGTGCAAGCACACCCCTTCCCGCCTTCTTTTGGAGGATTTTTTTTTTTTTTTAAAGTCTGTTTTCAATATAATGAAAACACCTACTCAGGCCCCACCAGCATTGAAAAGTTTGGGTTTTTTTTTTGGCCCTCCTGCCTTTTGACAGTACTGGGGAATATCTGACCTTTGCGCACCCCAGGCAAGCTCTTGATCACAGAACTACAGCCACTGACAGAATAACTCATGAATGAGAACTCATTTCTTTCCACTCCAACCTTAACTTGGTATATATTTCTAAATGCTTTTTAAAAATATTAATTTGCAGGTGGAGAGAGAATGGGTGCCCCAGGGCCTCTTGCTGCTGCAAATGAACTCCACCTTGTTCATCTGGGTACTAAGGACTTGAACCCAGGCCATCAGGCTTTGCAAACAAATGCCTTCACTGCTAAGCCATCTCTCCAGCCCTCTTAACTGGTTTTCCTCTTCCCCCACCAGTGAGTGGCAAAACCCTCTCTATCCTCTGTATGAAGTAGTTGCTAAGGAATGCTGATTGAGCCAAAGGAAGGTTAGGGTGGCTTACAACTCAAACTTCAGACACAAAAGGTCTTGATATTCATGATTTCACAGAGCCTGATAATACACATAATGGGAGGAAAAGATGATGACACCGAAACAAAACAGACTAATTGAGAGGGGAAGAAAAATGGGGGAGGGTGGGAAGGGTAGGGAATCAAAATGGTTTATGGTCTATAACTATGGATGCTATCAATAAAAAGTTGAAAAAATACCTTCACATAAACAAAATACAGAAAGTTGAGGTTATTTCTGATGTTCCAGCCTGAGGATGTGGGGAAGAGAGAGGAAGATACACGTCTTGACAGCATGTAACCTTTCTGCCCATTTTCCACTGCAGTTTTCTCTCCCTCCTGTAAAGTCCCTTAAAATGGCATATTTCTGGGGTGAAGATGGCTCACCCCATCTTCTCTTGAATAAACCTGACTTTCAACATATATATCACATATATATCATACATATTTCAACACGCCTGGCTGGAAATAAAATTTTTAAAAAGTCCAGCAGGCATGGAACACGGCCTGTAGTCCTAGTTACTAGGGAAGCAGAGCTTGAGCTAATGTGTAGCTCAGTTCAGTGACAGAGTACTTATTAGCATGCTCCAGATGAGACTGGACCCTCAACACAGGACAGAGGGGCCATGGGAGACTTTAAACAAACAAAACCTTAGATGAGCTAGTCCTTCTCCTGTTCTACTCATATCTGATTCACCCAAGCAACATCTGACTCCCTTGCTGTTTCTTCGTGTGGCTTTGCTTAGCGAGGCAGTCTTGCTAGGTATCTCTGGCTGGCCTGAAGCTCACTATGTAAACCACTCTGGCCTCAATGAGCCGGGCATGGTGGCGCATGCCTTTAATCCCAGCATTCGGGAGGATCACCATGAGTTTGAGACCACCCTGAGACTACATAGTGAATTCCAGGTCAGCCTGGGCTAGAGCGAAACCCTACCTCTAAACTCCCCCCCCCCAAAAAAAAAGTTATCATTGATGCAGAGAGGGTGAGGTCGGCCTGTGAAGGACGGGGGAAAATTCCGTTGATGCCTTCAGCCCCTGTCCGCCTAAAAGTAATGGTTTGGCTCCAAAAAAAAAAAAAAAAATTTACAATGATACACCTGCCTCTGCCTCCCAAATGATAGGAATACAGCTGTGAGCCATCACTTCTGGGTCTCATTTTTGTTGTGTTTGTATGTTTTTTCAAGATAGGTTCTCGCTCTATCCCAGGCTGACCTATGTAGTCCCAGGTGGCCTGAAACTGACAGTGATCCTCCTACCTTTGCCTCCCAGCATCCTAAATGTTGGGATTGAAGGTGTGTGCCACCCGCCTAGCAGGTTCACTCCTTCCTTTTTTCCTCCTTTTTTTTTGGGGGGGGGGTTCTCATTTAACACATCAGGCACATGCCAAAGCCCTTCTGCTTGGAATGCCTCCTCCCCTCAGCTAACTTGTGAGACTGACTCATTTCCCTCAGTGAATGATGCCTGCTCTAAGAGCTCCAACCCCTTTCCTGTTTTTTCTTCACACCATCATTCCTCTCTAATATGTTACAGATTTTATTGTTATGCCTATCTCCTACTGATTATGCTCCATGGAAATTTATTAGTCTATGGTGCATGGCTTTAATCCCAGCATTTGGGAGGCAGAGGCAGCAGGATTGCTGTGATTTCGAGGCCAGCCAGGGACTGCAGAGTGAGTTCCAGGTCAGGCTGGGCTACAGTGAGACCCTGCCTTGAAAAACCAAAAACAACAAAAGTAGAGAGTGAGTGCTCCATGCGTTGTCTTATTTCATCTTCAAGGTGGGTTGGGGATGTAACAATTTGGTAGTGGGTTCTACCCAGCACCTTATAAACCGGGCACAGGGACACTGTGGAGACAGGAAGATCAGAAATTCAAGGATATCCTCGGCGACACAGCAAATATGAGGCCAGCCTGGGCTGTATGCGTCCCTGCCTCAAAGGAAAAAGAAAAAAAGAAGCCGGTCATTGGTGGTTCACTAATCCCAGCACTTGGGAGGTAGGAGGATGGCTCTGAGTTCGAGGCCAGCCTGGGATCTGAGACTGAGACCCTACCTCGAAGAAACAAAATAGTCACCCTGTAAAGGTGACTCTTAAGACCTAGAAACACGTCCTCAAAGCTCAGAAACGGTAGTGTGGATCTGAACGAAGGTGGTGGCAGTGAGAATGGACAGTGAAGTCAGAAACAGAGCTTAGGGTCAGCAAGACTAGATCAAAGCCTGGAAGTCACAAGGGGAAGTGACTTTTGAATGGGGTAGACTAAATTACAAGAAAACCCAGGAGAAGGATGCGGTTTCAGCTGCAGAGGCGGCTGGGGTCTGGCCTCACCTCCAGCCTGTTATCGGTTTAAGATAATGGTGAAAACACGCACCGGAAGAAAAGGAATGGTTTGCTTGCCTCTCGGATCTCTTCAGCCGCAGCTGCAGGAAGGGCGTGGGAGAAGGCGAGACAAAGAGCGCGCAGGAACTGCCTTTGTGGAGGCGGCCCCTTTAAGAAGCGCGCTCCCGCTCCCAGCCCGCCTTGTATGCAAATGTAGCGGCGAGGCGGGAGCGCGCGGCCGATACCCGGGCGCTGGGGCTGCGGCGGTTAGTCCTCTCCCGGCCGCCGTCGCCGCCGACATATTGCCCGCAGGAGCTGCGGCGGCGAAGAGGAGAGCGCCGGGGGAAGGAGATGGGTGAGCGGAGCGGCTCGTGCTCGGCCCGGGGACCGGCGTGCGTCCCCAGGGGCTCAGGGGGCCCAGCTGCTCCACGCCGCTCCACGCGCACCGAGCCCCGCGAGGGGGGGAGGGGGCGCGCGGCGACGGGACCCCGCCCCCTCCTGGCGCCGCGTGGGGCGGGGCCTGGGATGGTGGGCGGGGCCTCAGGCTAAAGGGCGGACCTCCGGGCTGCGGGCCCCCGCGTGGGAGCGAGCTTGGTGGACTCGGGGACTCGCCGAGGCCCCGCGGGGGTACCGGAATGAGACCTTGCAGACCCAGGGGGGCCCCTCCTGGAGCCGGGCTTCGCGACCGCGGGGGTTCTGGGCACTGCTCGTGGGCGGGGTCTGGATGTTGACAGTTGTGTGTGGGCGGGGTTCCGGGATGGAGGGGTCCTGCAAAGACCGAGATCGAGCATGCGTAGAGTTTGTGGGAGGAGGGGCTTTGTGGAGGCTTTTCCCACCCAGCGGTGCGGTACAGTCTTTCGTGTTTGGAGATGGAGAAAGCCCTGCGTTGGCGAGGCATGGGCGAGTGACCCTGAGGGGTCAGGATGTGCAGGACGCTGTTTGAGATCGTGGCTTAGACTGCCCAAGCCTAGAAGTACAGCCTGTAAAACCCAAGTTTTGGGTGCACACCATAGCATTCTCCCTGGAACCGTCTTTGACATAGTGGTAACCCAGCTTCCTAATCTGAAGATCCTGTCTTGCTGGGCCCACTCACTTGTCCACATGTGACTAGGGGACACTGCAATGAAGGAAATTGCAGGGACAAAGATGAGGGCTGCCTGGGGTGGCACATGCCTGTAATCCCAGCATTTGGGAAGCTGAGGCCGGTGGGTTGTGAGTCTGTGATTAGCCTGGGCTACATAGTAAGATGATGCCTCAAAAGAGGGGGCAAGGGAGAGCTGAAGAGATGGCTTAGCTGTTGAAGGCACAAGCTTGCAAAGTCTGATGGGCTGGGTGCGATTCCCTAGTGCCATGTAAAGAGACACACTAAGTTGAGGTGCATGTGTCTGGAATTCATCTGCAGTGGCAGGAGGCCCTGGCACACCCATACTCACTCTCTCTGTCTCTCTGTCTCTCTCTCAAATAATAGTTCTTTTAAGCCTGAATTTCTCCTCCCCCGCAGAGACTGACTTGAGGCCTCCTGGTCCCCAAAATGAATACCAATAACCCCATTGAAGAAGACCCTCAGCAGAGTTGAGGCAGGGGAGAGGGGGTTAAGAATACAACCTTTTTCTTAAAAATCATATAATTTCCCTGAGGAGATGGGACTTGAGTTTGGATCTCAGCAATGATGTAAAAAGCCAAGCATGGCCAAACACACCTGTAACCCCAGCGCTGAGTTGGGCAGAGACAGGAGGATCCCCGGGGCTTGATGGTCAGCCGGTCTAGCCCAAAACAAGTGACCTCCAGGTTCCCTCTCAAGGAAGTAAGATAGAAGGGTGTTAGAGGACAGCTGATGGCCTCCTCCGGCCTCCTCATTCGTGCACACTGGCATGTGCATCTGTTCACAGAATCACACACACTCTGAAAAAAAGTTAAGGGCTGGAGAGATTGCTCAGTGGTTAAGGCACTTGCCTACAAAGGCTAAGGACCCAAGTTCAATTCCCTAGTACCCACATAACACCAAATATACAACGTGGTGCATGCATCTGGAGTTCATTTGCAGTGGCTGGAGGCTCTAGCACATCCATTCTCTCTATATCTCTCTCTTTCTCTCAAATAAATAAAATTTTTTTTAAGTTAAGGGGCCTGGAGAGAATGGCTCAGCAGTTAAAAGGTGCTTTCTTGAAAAGCCCATCAGCTCGGATTTAGTTCCCCAGCACTCACATAAAGCCACATGTAAAAATTTGTAAGAGATTCGGCATGCACACACACATACACATACAAACTGATAAAAATATTTTTTTAAAGACAGTCACGGCTAGGCATGGTGGCATATGGCTTTAATCCCAGCAGTTGGGAGGCAGCCATAGGAGTTGTTCAAGGCCACCCTGAGACTACATAGTAAATTCTAGATCAGCCTGGGCTAGAGTGAGACCCTACTTGGAGGGGGGGGGGACAGGGTTACTGACTTTTTTTTTAGTGGGAGAGACAATAAACATGTCAACATATGAATAAGATAATTTCATAGATGGAGTTTTGTGGGGAAAAAAAGAGTGATGGGATGTATACATTAAAAAATGGCTGTAGCCAGGCATGGTGGTAGACACCTTTAATCCCAGCATTCGGGAGGCAGAGGTAGGAGGATCACCATGAGTTTGAGGCCACCCTGAGACTACGTAGTGAATTCCAGGTCAGCCTGGGCTAGCGAGAGGTGAGACCCTACCTTGAAAAACCAAAAGAAAAAAAGAAAAAGGCTGTAAGGGCTGCTGGTAGCTCAGTAGTATAGCATATGGTTGACATTTTGAAAATTTCAGTACCCAGCACTATAACAATGAAAATGGAAAAGGGCGTGGTGGTTCACACCTGTAACCCCAGCACTTGGGAGGCAGAAGTAGGAGGATCCTTGTGAGTTTGAGGTTAGTCTAGGACTACAGAGTGAGTTCCAGGTCAGCCTGCACTAACGTGAGACCCTACCTCAAAAAAAGAATGAAATTGGAAAAGAAACAAAAATAAATGAAGAATGAGAAATCAAAGGGGCCACCGGGGAGGGCTGTGTAAATAAAGTACCTGCTGTCTGGGGAAAGGCCAAGATGGCTGGAACCCACAGACAAGTGGGGCAGGAGGCGGACAATGGTAGGAGATGAAGCTGTAGAGGTGGAGAGGAGCCACATCGTAGGGGAAGAGGACTGAATGAGAAGATTAAATGGCTGGTCATGGGAGCCAGGATCACTGCTGCTGTTCTTGATGTTCACCGTCTATTGAGCCCCACAGGAGGACGAAGAGGTCCCAACAGGACATCTTACTGTCGAAATCCACTCTGTGAGCCAGGATCCTCAGGGGGCTCTGGTGGAGGCCACACTTCCAGTGCATCTGTGACCAGTGTCCGTTCTCGTACTAGGTAAGCCACTTCTCTTGTCTGTCACACCTTCCTGTGACAGTGTGGACGAGGATCTCCCTTACTGGGTTCTGTTATGTGATACCCTAGGTACCAAGTGGGGCTCAGGGGAGTGAAGCAGAAAAGACCCAGAGCAAGCTCAACTGCATAGATGCAGTGGGATATGGTCCAATAAACCTAAAGGCCTTCCAGCACTCGGGAGGCAGAGGTAGGAGGATCGCTGTGAGTTCAAGGCCAGCCTGAGACTATAAAGTGAGTTACAGGTCAGCCTGGACCAGAGTGAGACCCTATTTTGAAAACAACAACAACAACAAAAAAAAAAAATAGAAAAACATGGCTTGTATAAGTTGTATCTTTGCTCTGGGCCTCCTTTTTCTTTATCTATCAAATGGATCTTGTATTTCTTCCTGGGAGGTGTTGGAAGACCTGGATAAAATTAGAAAAGGAAAGGCTATTTTCCTGGTTTGTCTGCCAGGCCAGATTAGAAAGAGTCACCCCACAGAAGTGCTCCGAATCAGCCCCTGATGTCATTTCCATCCCACCTGCAGGACCAGCTCTGGGACAGGCCTCTCCAGCCCCCCGCTGGCCACGCAGACTGTTGTTCCTCTGCAGCACTGCAAGATCCCTGAGCTACCAGTTCAGGCCAGCATTCTGTTCGAGTTACAGCTCTTCTTCTGCCAGCTCATAGCCCTGTTCGTCCACTACATCAACATCTACAAAACAGTGTGGTGGTATCCGCCCTCCCACCCACCCTCCCACACCTCCCTGGTAGGTGCTCAGCCAGGGCCAGCTCTGTGTGCGTGCGTGCGTGAGTGCGTGCATGTGTGGTACGCTTTGGTTTCAGTTAGAATAGTTTACCATGGTGGGTACATTCCGTACAGAAAGAATAGGAAATTGATCATTCTTTAATACTCTTCGTATGCTTAGGACCACACTGGGCATTGTAGGGGTGTCAAAAATCAATCTGACACAGATTTTGCCTGCTAAAGCTCACAGTCCTACTTCTGTCTGGGGGGTGAGCCACAGGAATACATGAGTGTTTCAGGGGTGGAAAGAACCCTGGGCAGAGAGGGCTCACAAACCCTCTCTTATCCCCAGGGACTGTCCCACTTCCCTTCTCTGGGTCCTGTTCTACTCCTCTAGGTAATTTCCTGGCCTGACTCAGCTGGAGGCCATTGAAGGTTAGAATGGGGACAGTCTCTGTGGAAAGAACTGGGCAGAGGGAAGTGGTGGGTATAAGAAAACTCGTGTATGGACAGGGGGCCCATGTGACCCCCAGGTCTCTGCCCCTAACAGAACTTCCACCTGATCGACTTCAACTTGCTGATGGTCACCACCATTGTGCTGGGCCGCCGCTTCATTGGGTCCATCGTGAAGGAGGTGATTGGGTACTAGAGGCACTGGCTAGGGATTCCCCTTTTTCCCTGGGGTCCCAAGGAGATATACCTAACCCTTCAACCCTGAGGCATTTCCAAAGAGCTCCCTTTGGACTTGTTTGAAGAACATTTTTTTACATCCTTTTGGCTCTCAGAATTTATTAGGCATCAAAGAGAAACATTTACCTTCCCAGCTTCTGCCCAGCGTGCTGGACACCTGTCCTCAGGTGGGGTTATGGGGGTGGGTTTTGGGCATAGCCCCTGTGGCCTCCATCCAAGGCCCCATCCCGTCCTGTCTCGCCCTGACCCAGGCTTCTCAAAGGGGGAAGGTCTCCCTCTTTCGCTCCATCCTGCTGTTCCTCACCCGCTTCACCGTTCTCACGGCAACAGGCTGGAGTCTGTGCCGATCCCTGATCCACCTCTTCAGGACCTACTCCTTCCTGAACCTCCTGTTCCTCTGCTATCCGTGAGTACCCCTCACTCCCCTCAATTCCTGGCCCTTGACTCTGCCCTTAGAGTGGCTGGACTATCAGACCTTCTGGAAGACTCCAGGCAAGCAGCAACAATATCCTCTCACATTGTCTGATGACATCCCCTGAGATCAGGATAATTAACCTTCTATTGCAGAAGAAATTGAGATGGTATCATTTACCCAAGCTCCCATTGAGAGGTTGGAATGGGACTCAGATCTGAATGCATACCCAAAGGAATGTTCCTGGCTGGGATTGCATGGGCTTGCTTTGTCTCACTCTGTCTCTTTCTCCTTCTCTCTGTCTCTGTCTCTCAGTGCTTATATGATGTCTTAGTGCTTCTCCAAGTCTGTGCTGGTGAGCACCTGCATGTTTGCACGTCTGTATCTGTGCATGAAGTACACCTGACCTGTGTGTATGTGTGTCAGTTTAGCTCATTCACTCCTGCATCACCGGGACCTAGATTGTTGAAGGTGGAAAGATAGTATCTGGGAAGAGCCCAGAACTGCCCTTTATGGCCTCTAGTGGAAGAGGGCTTTGGGAAGGAGAGATAGATACCTTGTAGCCTGGGCATTAGCAGTCATTTCCTAACCCTCGGGCTGAGCCAGCTCTGGTCCCTGGGAAGCTCCAGAGCTGGACACTTTTCTTCCCCTGCCTGCATGACCAAGACGATGCTGGCATGGGACTCGGCCACAATTGCTTGTATCTAGTTTATTGGTTGTTTTATTGCTTGGGTTTTTGTTGTTGTTGTTTGGGTTTATTTGTTTGTTTTGTTTTCAGAGGTAGGGTCTCACTCTAGCCCAGGCTGACCTGGAACTCACTCTGTAGTCCCAGGCTGGCCTCAAACTCACTGTGAACTTTCTACCTCTGTCGCTACACTGGCTCTTTATTATTATTATTATTATTATTATTATTATTTTGTCATACATCCTATCCTTGTTTTAAAAATATCTTATCTTTCTTCAGTTTTATCTTTTCATTGAGGTAAATTTCTGTTTCAAGCTGTTAGTTTTCCAAGTATAGTTGGTTTCTTTGATTGTATTTAAGAATGAAATAAAGGAGGGCTGGAGGGATTGCTCAGCAGTTAAGGTGTTTGCCTGCAAAGCCTAAACACCTAAGCTCTATTCTCCAGTACCTGTGTAAAGTCAGTTACACAAAGTGGCCCATGTATCTGATGTCTGTTTGCAGCGGCTGGAGGCATGCCCATTCTCACTGTCTCTTCTCTCTCTATGCTTGCAAATAAATAAAAATATTTATAAAAAAAAATAAACGAAAAAAAAAAAGAAAAAATAATAAAAATATTTATTTAAAAAGAATGAAGGATTAAGTAACAGGAAATATTTTTCTCTCCCTCTGCCCTTGCTTCAGTGGGCAAGAGGTTTGACTGGAAGTCTAAGTGTACAAATAGGACACTGGCTTTGAGTGAGGTACTAATTACCAGGCTGGGTGCTCCCATAGTCCAGAAGGGATGGATCTGTTACTCTAAGGTGCTCCCATTAGAGGTTTCAGTTCTCCCCAGTTTATTCAGTTTCTTTAAAAAACCCTCCTTGATATCCATGACTTCACGGGACCCAACACTACCTTCATAAATCCTTCAAAATGGGAGGAAAAGTTGATGATATAGAAGCAAAATAGAGACTAATTGAGAGGGGGAAGGGAGGTGGAGAGGGAGTCATCATGGTGTGTCTACAATTATGGAAACTGTCATTAAAAAGTTAAGCCAACTGCCGGGCGTGGTGGCGCACGCCTTTAATCCCAGCACTCTGGAGGCAGAGGTAGGAGGATTGCCATGAGTTCGAGGTCAGCCTGAAACTACAGAGTGAATTCCAGGTCAGCCTGGGCTAGAGCGAGACGCTACCAAAAAAAAAAAAAGCCAGACATGGTGGCTCACGCCTTTAATCTCAGCACTTGGGAGGCAGAGGTAGGAGGATCTCCATGAGTTCAAGGCCACCTGAGACTATATAGTGAATTCCAGGTCAGCCTGGACTAAAGAGGAAACCCTACCTCGAGAAACCAAAGGAAAAAAAAAGTTAACAAATCCTTCAGGGGGCCTGGGGAGATTGCTCAGTGGTTAAAGTCAAAAGAACCAAGTCTGATTCCCCGGTGCCCTCATAAAGCCAGATGCACAAAGTGGTGCATGCACTTAGAGAATGGGCACACCAGGGCCTCCAGCCACTACAAATGAACTCCAGATGCCACTTTGTGCATCTGGTTTTACATAGGTACTGGGGATTTGAACCCAGGTTGTTAGGCCTAGAGGCAAGCCCCATAACCACTGAACCATCTCTCCAGCCCAATATTTTTTAAAGTTAAAAAAAAATAGGGTTAGAGAAATGGCTCAGTGGTTAAAAGTGCTTGCTTGTAAAGCCTAAAGATCCGGGTTTGAGTCCCCAGAACCCACATAAAGCCAGATGCACAAAGTGGCCCATGCATCTGGAATTCATTTGCAGTGGCTGGAAGCCATGGCATGCCCATACTCATTCTGTCTGTCTGTCTGTCTGTCTGTCTTTCTCTGTCTCTCTGTCCCTCCCTCCCTCTCTCTCTCTCTTTCTGCTCGCAAATAAATAAAAAATAGAAAAGACTGGACTCTTTTGTTGTTTAAAAAAATAATAAAAATCCTTGAGGATGGGTTTGTGAGATGAAAAGAGGAATGAAAGAACTAACTCAAAAATAACACAGATTCCCACGTTTCGCCTTCTCCCTTGAAGTCTTCTGTGAAATACACCCCTTTCAAGGCAGTCTCTCAGGCTACTCTGCCAAGATACTCCCACTCCCAAGAACATCTCCATAACTTATTCATATACTGCCCAGTTTAGTAGACCCTGCCTCAAAAAAAAAACAAAAGGGCTGGAGAGATGGCTCAGCAGGTTAAGGTGCTTGCCTACAAAACCTAACCATCTGAGTTCTATTCCCCAGTACCCACATGAAGCCAAAAGCACAAAGTGGTGCATGTACCTGGAATTCCTTAGCAGTGGCTGGAGGCTTTGGCATACCCATTCTCTCTCTTTCTCTTTCTCTCTGCTTGCAAATAAATAAAAATATTTTGAGCTGGGCGTGGGGTGCATGCCTTTAATCCCAGCACTAAGGAGGCAGAGGTAGGAGGATCACCATGAGTTCCAGGCCACCCTGAGACTACATAGTGAATTCCAGGTCAGCCTGGACTAGAGTGAGACCCTACCTCGAAAAACCAAAAAAAAAAAAAAAAAATTTTTTTTCTTCTAAAAATCATCTCTTAATGTGGCTCCTGAAAATTACCTATATGACTCGTTTGCATTCTTCCTTTGTCTTTTTTTGTTCTCCTCTCTTCTTTTTTGTTTCTTTAAGCAGGGTCATACACTTGTAGCCCAAGCTGGCCTCAAATTCACAGTGATCCTCCTGCCTCAGCTTCTCCAGTGCTGGTATTTCCGGTGTCCACTACCACGCCTGGCTCAGCTATCTTATTTCTGTTGGAAAATTCTGGCTTTCTCATTTGTCAACATGGCCAAACTTATGATTTGTTAAGACCATTTGTACTGATGAGCCCACGCCCATTTTTGTCTTTTGGCTGGTATGGAATCATTTTCTACTCATGTACTGTCACATGTCATGCGTCAGGTAGAGGGGATGGGAGGGATGCTGTGATCTTGCATGTGAAGCTGCTTCTAACTCTGACCTGTTAGAGTCATCTACTGTTACCAAATAATTATTTGGGGGTGGCGTAGAGGCAGTGTCTCATAGCCCAAGGCTGGCCTGCAACTCCCTATATAGCTAGGATGACCTTAAACTTCTAATTCTATCTCTGCTTCCCAGATGCTAGGATTACACTAGGTTTTATGGGGTGCTGGGGATGGCACTCGGTGCTTCGTGTAGGAGCAAAGACAGAAAACATTTTAATTTACTTTCCGTTAAGATTTAGTCTGGCCAGACATGGTGGTGCACGCCCTTACTCCTAGCAGAGGTAGGAGAATCGCTGTGAGTTCAAGACCAGCCTGGGACTGCAGAGTGACTTCCAGGTCAGCCTAGGCTAGAGTAAGACCCTGTCTCACACACATACAAAGATTTAGTCTGGAGCTGGAGAGCTGGCTCAGTGGTTAAAATTGCTTGCTTTCAAAACCTGACAGCCTGGGTTTGATTCCTCAGTACCCACATAAAGCCAGATGCACAAAGTGGCACATGCATCTAAAATTCATTTCCGTGGCAGAAGACTTTCATCATATTCTCTCACTTTCTCAAAATACTTTTATGTAGGTACTCATTCCCATGAGGTACCCTGAAGAATGTTTTGGGAATTCCATTTCAGGTTTCTTTCATGAATAACTGGATTCTTTTCTAAA
This sequence comes from Zapus hudsonius, assembly GCA_004024765.1. Lineage (NCBI taxonomy): Eukaryota > Metazoa > Chordata > Mammalia > Rodentia > Dipodidae > Zapus > Zapus hudsonius. The sequence continues at coordinate 10,090 of PVHP010011419.1, read as the reverse complement.
CAAAATTATATTGAGGGGCTGGGGAAATGGCAGTGGTTTAAGGCACTCACTTGCAAAAACCTGCCAACTTGGGTTCAATTCTTCAGTACCCACATAAAACCAGATTCACAAAGTGACACATGTATCTGAAGTTTTTTGCAATGGTAAAAAGCCCTGATGTGCCCATTCTCAATCTCATGCTCGCTCTCTTTCTCTCCCCCCCCCCTCTGCTCACAAATAAAAGTATTAAAAGTTCATATTGCTCTAAGCCCGGTGTGATGATACACGCCTTTAATCTCAGCCCATGTGACCTAGAACTCATTCTATAGTCCCAGGCCCGCCTAGAACTCCCAGGAGTCCTCCTCCCTCTGCCTCTCAAGTGCTGGAATTAAAGGTGCATGCAATCATGCCTGGCCCATGTACCATTAGAACTAAGATTATGTTCTTGACCACAGTTAATTTTACCCCAGAGAGGAGCATTACTGCTTTATTGAAGCTAAATTACTTGCCCAGGGACATTCAGATATCTCTTCTTAGGACACCAAAAAAAGGGGGGGAGGGGAAATATTTTGTTAAGAAATACAGCACTGAGCTCAGCATTTAAGGTGCTTGCCTACAAAGCCTAATGACCCAGGTTCGATTTCCCACTAACCACCTAAAGCCAGATGCACAAAGTGGTGCATGAGTCTGGAGTTCATTTGCAGCGGCTAGAGGCCCTGGCACACTCATTTTCTTATCTGCATTTAATCCTAGTACTTGGAAGGCAAAGGTAGTAGGATCACAGCCTGGGCTATATAGAGTGAGATCCTACCTTGATAAAACCAAAAATTAAAAAAAAATTTTTTTAAGAATACAAGGCTGGAGAGATGGCTGAGTGGTTTAGGCACTTGACTGCATAGCCTAACTACCTGAGTAGTTACCACATAGAGCCAGGTGCACAAAGTGGCACATGCATCTGGAATCCATTTGCAGCAGCTGTTGTACCCATTCTGGCTGTCTTCTATCTCTCAGCTTGCAAATAAATAATTTAAAAAAAAAAAAAAAGCCGGGCGTGGCAGCGCACGCCTTTAATCCCAGCACTCGGGAGGCAGAGGTAGGAGGATCGCTGTGAGTTCGAGGCCAGCCTGAGACTACATAGTGAATTCCAGGTCAGCCTCGGCTAGGGTGAGATTCTACCTCGGGGAAAAAAAAAAAGAATACAGAGTTGGTTCAGTGTTATGGAGAAAAATGGGATAACAGAAATATCTCATGTAGATTTATTTCCAAAGGATAAGATTGTATATTTAACTGCAGAGTCTCCCAATGTTATCGACTACTTTTAAGCATGATAAAATGTATGTAACTGAATCATTTGTTGATAAAGCTTTGCAGCCAGGCAGTTGTTAGGCAAGGCAAAAACGGCTAAATCGAACAACAGAATGCCTTCCATTAGATATTGTTTTCTTTTTCTTTTTTTTTTATTTTTTTCTTTTTCTTTCTTTTTTTTTTTTTGTTTTCTTTTTCTTTTCTCTCTTTTTTTTTAAGTCAGGGTCTCACTCTAGCCCAGGCTGACCTGGAGTTCACTAAGTAGTCTCAGGGTGGCCTCAGGAGATCTGCCTACCTCTACCTCCCTAGTGCTGGGATTAAAGGTGTGCACTGCCACGCCCAGCAAATTCATTTTCTCTTAAGGGTAGTTTTTCCAAACTAGATGCAATCTTGTCAGATTACTTAAATGTCTGCAAAACTTTTGAAAATATATTTTGCTTATGGTGAAAAAGACAAGAGAAGTCTGTTTAATAATCTTGAAGTGAGCCCATTGAAAGTTATGCCATTGGGCTGGAGAGATGACTTAGTGGTTAAGGCACTTGCCTGCTAAGCACAAGGACCCAAGTTCGATTCCCTAGCGCCCACATAAAAGCCAGATGCACAAGGTGGCCCATGTGTCTGTAGTTCATTTGCAGTGGCTGGAGGCCCTGGGCACCCATTCTCTTTCTCTGCCTGCCTCTTTCTCTCAAGTAAATAAAATACATAAATAAAATATTTTAAAGAAAGCTATGCCATTAAACAAAAAAATATAGCTGGAGAAATGGCTCAGTGGTTAAAGGCATTTGCTTACAAAACCTGACAGCCTAGGTTCGATTCCTCACATAAAACCAGATGCGCAAAGTGGCACATGTGTCTGGAGTTCATGTGCAGCAGCAGGAGGCCCTGGCATGCCCATACTCTCTCTGTCCTCTCAAATAAAATATTTTAAAGAGAGAGGGAGAGAGTATAAGGAGCTGGGGAGATGCTGCAAAGCCTGCTGGTCCAGGTTCCGTTTCCCAGCCACCCACGTGAGCTGGACACAAAAGGATGCGAAAGGTGGCCCGAGTAGCTGGTGTTCCTCTGCAGTATGGCGTGCTCATGCACATGAGAAATGATTTAGTAAAAAGAAACCATCTATGTAGATGGATACACACATAAATATATGATTTGGCGCTATCACTGAATTACTTGCTTTGACTTCTGGGAAGTCTGGGGACCCTATTTGGAGCTATTTCATTGTGGAGACCTGGAGAAATTAAGAGGCCCCAAGCTGGGGTTTTGGGGGGAGGCAACTTGTAAACTGCACCTACTGTGGTGTATTTTATTGTGCTTGGTACTCACTTAATTTTTCCTTTTTATTTATTTATTTATTTATTTATTTATTTATTTATTATTTTTGGTTTTTCGAGGTAGGGTCTCGCTCTAGTCCAGGCTGACCTGGAATTCACTCTGTAGTCTCAGGGTGGCCTTGAACTCACGGCAGTCCTCCTACCTCTGCCTCCTGAGTGCTGGGATTAAAGGCGTGCTCCACCATGCCCGGCTTTATTTTTTTTAAGACAAGATCTTATGTATTCAAGGCTGGACTCCGATTTGTTATGTAGTGGAGGATGACTGAGCTTCTGATCCTCCTGTGTCCACCTTCAGAGTACTGGGATTGCAGGCATGTGCCACCCACTTTATGGGACTGGAGCTCCAGCCCAGGGCTCTGTGCGTACTAGGCAAGCCCCTCCCCAAGTGAGCTACCTTCCCATCCTTCATCCACTTTTCTTCCATCCAAGTACTACCGAGACTTGCCCCAGTTTAGCTTCTGAGATTAGATGAGATCAGGCACATCAGGGTGGTATGGCTGTAGACTCGCCCACTTTTTCTAATTATAGTCCTCACTTGTTTCTCCTGGAGCGTTGGGCCCAGCATCCTGTACATACCACAACACAAGATGTTCAAGTTCCTTATTGTGAAAAGCATTAAGATAGGCATGGCTTCCATAAGATGGCCTAGTATTTGCAAAGAGCTTCCACATGTTCTCCCATACAGTTCACCATCTACTTTCATTACCTGGTAGTGTAATGCCGTGTAAAGAGTTGTAAGAGCTATTGTTGAAGACTAGTGCCATGGCAGTAGTTGTGGGGATGGGGCTGTACCTGCTCAGTATAGAAGTAGCCAACAACCATCTTAGTGCATAATACACATCAAGCCTTTAATCCCAGCACTCAGGAGGCAGATGTAGGATTGCCATGAGTTTGAGGCCAGCCTGAGACTACATAGTAAATTCCAGGTCATCCTGGACTAGAGTGAGACCCTACCTCAGAGAAAAAAAAGTAACATTTCTAGAGCCAGGCATGGTAGTGCACACCTTTAATCCCAGCGTTCAGGAAAGAGGATCTTGAATTTGAAGCTAGCTTGGGCTACTTTATGTCAGAGAAAAGAAGGTAGGTGAGAAGAAGAGAATGTAGTGTTTCTTTTCTGGGTATCTTAACTATGTGACTGATGGAATCTGCAGTTGCAGAACCAAAGCCCTTGACTAGTCATCTCCATCCCTGCTGGAAGGGGGCTGCTCAGGAGAGATCTGTATTGTTCAGGGGGTCATTTCAGTGCCTGGCATATAATGGGCACAAAATAAAATATTTGTTACTGAACTTCCCTCTGCAAACTAAAGAGCTATCTCATATATGCACCCAGTTATAAAATTTAAACCTTTTATTTTTGGTTTTCCTGGAACTCACTGTGTCCCAGGCTGGCCTCAAACTCACAGTGATCCTCCTACCTCTGCCTCCCAAGTGCTGGGATTAAAGGTGTGCGTCAACACGCCTGACAAAGCTTAAACTTTTTTAAAAATATTTTATTTAGTCATTTTCAAGCAGACAGATACAGAGAGGGGGGGGGGGCTCAGAGGATAAGGCACTTGCCTCTGGTGCCTAAGGCTCTGGGTTTAATTCCCCAGGACCCACATAAGCCAGACCCACAAGGTGGTAGCCCTGGTGTATTTTCTCTCTCTCTCTCTCTCTCTCTCTCTCTGTGTCTCTGTCTCTCTCCTTGAAAATGAATTAATAAAATGTCTAAAAAAAAAAAGAATAAAAGGTGCATGTAAAAGATTTATCCTAGAACACAAGCTGTGCCCAATGAATGTGTGCTGTTTGTTATCACACTAGACTGCCGGGGTGGGCGACTTACCTCCCGCATCCTACTGATGCTTAATGTCCAGCATGCACTCAGCGCTAAGCCATGTGTTGTGTGGGAGGGAGGATGGATAGGACAGTGGGTAAATTTTCTGCTCAAAGCATCCAGAAGGTCTGAGGCCCAGAGGGAAGAGCAGAGTCTTCTCTGGGGCTGGGGGCTGGGATTCTGCCTCCCTCAACACTGTTTTCTCCGCAGGTTTGGGATGTACATTCCATTCCTGCAGCTGAACTGTGATCTTCGCAAGACAAACCTCTTCAGCCATGTGGCCTCCATGGGACCCCGAGAGGCTGTCAGTGGCCTGGCCAGAAGTCGGGACTACTTGCTGACACTGCGGGAGACTTGGAAGCAGCATACACGGCAGCTGTACGGCCCAGAAGCCATGCCCACCCATGCCTGCTGCCTGTCACCCAGCCTTATCCGCAATGAAGTGGAGTTCCTCAAAATGGACTTCAACTGGCGAATGAAGGAAGTGCTTGTCAGCTCCATGCTGAGTGCCTATTATGTGGCCTTTGTGCCTGTCTGGTTTGTGAAGGTACATAGCTCAACCCAAGGAGATAAAGGGCCCAGCTCCTTGCCCCATGTGAGCCCTTCTCTAGCTTACGTTACTCTGCTGGTTTTGATAGGATGTCTCCTTGGAATGAAGAGAACAAGGCTGTCTGAAAGGAAATGATCTGCCCAAGGTCTCCTAGGCAACAAGGGAGACATTGTATGCCCATGACCACTTTGACACAGGCATCTCAGTGTCCCCCTTTGTCTTAGTCATCCAGGTCCCTGTGATCTCAAACCCTGCACTCGCTCTCTTGCTTACACAGCCTCCTGGGAAGGTGCCTCCTCAGCCACTGTAGTCTTGAGGAGACGTTATTCCAGAATGCTCTTTAAAGAGTGGTGGTTGAGCACCTACAGCATGCTAAAAGCTTTCATTATATTGAAATCTCGATAGTTCTTCTTGTCATTTAACTGATGAGGAAAGCAAAGCACAAATGAATTACTTGCTCTGCCCAGTCACACAGTTAGTGTGCATCTGAGCCCAGATTTGATCTTGGTTCCCAGAGCATGCTCTGGCCCAGTAGAGGGCAGTGGGAGCAATGGGCTTTTGGTGGATGCAGGTTCTAAACTGCCGTGAATAGGTGTTTGTTGGTTTCAAGCCATCCTAAAGTCTGTCCAGGACTGTCTTAACTTCTGAGGCAGGTAGAATGAAGAAAGAAAGAGGGGTTAAAGCCAATATGGGCACCCCAAACCTGACCCACCTCCTGCTCTCCCCAGAATACACATTATTATGACAAGCGTTGGTCCTGCGAACTCTTCCTCTTGGTGTCCATCAGCACCTCAGTGATCCTCATGCAGCACCTGCTCCCTGCCAGCTACTGCGACCTGCTGCACAAGGCCGCTGCCCACCTGGGCTGCTGGCAGAAGGTGGACCCAGCTCTTTGCTCCAATGTGCTGCAGCACCCGTGAGTCCCACCCTGCTCTGCCCTGGTCAGGGTCTGAAGTCACTCGCCCTCTTGCCCATGAACTCAGGCAGCCAGCAAGTATTTATTAAGCTCAGCTTGCATATTAGGCCTTGTGTCCAGAGAAGGAAGGGTGTGGTGGAGCCCAAAGCAGACCTGTTCCTTGTCCTTGGGGAGTGTGTAGTGCACTGAAGATGGGAGGGAGAGTTGGAAGTACATGGACACACTGACTTCCTTATCTGTTCATGCTCGTGCATGCATTCTTTTCTTCATTCACTGCTTCCCTCATCCCCTCAGCCATTAGATGGCCTCCTCCTTTAGTAGTCATTACTTTTACCTAATCCATCCCAGGGCCGGTGCTCTGCATCAGTCAGAGGAGTGTGCTCTTTGACCTATAGGCTTAGAGGAGCCATAGAGGACTTTGAACAGCAGAAGGGCCTATTCCAAGGTGTGCTGTAGAAACATCCGTCGGGACAGGATATGGTGCTCTGTTAGCTGATAGTTCGCAGACTCAGGAGGAAGATAGCCATGTACAAAAATAGTTAAGATAAGTGAGATGACAGAGGCCTGGCTGCAAGCTTGCGCTGTACCCAGGGCAGAAGCAGATGCTATCCTGCTCAGAGCCTTGAAGTGCTGGGCTGTCCTTTCTCTGGCCTCCATCATTCTTTGTTTACCTGATATTCCTACAGACCTTTATCTGAGTACTTTTCGCCTCACTAGTTTTCCTGCCAGTATTCCCTCACTTAATGAGATGCTGTCAAGGCCAAGATTACCTTTAAGTCACATCTGAGCCTCAAGCCCAGGAAATAGCCTGGTGAGGAGACCCCTGGGACAGGAAGCCCAGCAAGCAGCAGAAACATAAATGGAGGCCACAGAAGCCAGGTGCCCTCGTATTGGCCCTCGTTGCCAATCGGGGTCCTTTTCTTGCTGTGTCCAAGTGTCCAGAAACGTGACTGGCCTTGCCAGGTGGGCCACAAGGAGACTTGGCTTTGTGTTCCGAAGGGAGGGGCGAGTAGAAAGCTGAATATGAGAACAAAGCTGGCTGACTAGCTCACTAATGTCCTCAGGTAAGACAAGGCTTCTTCACATGGCTTCCTAGCTGATGAGCTGAGCTCTGCCAGCCCTCTGCCTCATCTCTTACTGCCTCCCACCTCAGTCTTTGCTCTAGCCAGGCCAAGCCTCTCTGCCTCCTCATATCCTTTGTGCATTTCTACATCTAGGCTTTGGCCCATGGTGTAACTTTTGCCCTTTCTCTCCCCTCTTGCTTAGTTCCTAGTTTGTTTTTTCCTATCTATCCTTTGGCACTCTGCTTCCTCTGGGAATGTTTTCCTGACCACCTAGGATGGGTTCGGTGCTCTGCTCTCCCCTAGAAAGAGCTTCTCCATTCAGAGTCCTGTAACACAATGCTCCCTGTGCTTACTGCTTCCTGCTCTTAGCTTATTTCCTGTCATTTCAGGATTGATAGCACTCAATTACTTGTCTCCTTTCCTTCTGCCAGAGTTCTTGGTTTATGACTGGTACACTGATTTTTGAGGTATGGTCTTGCTCTAGCTCAGGCTGACCTGGAATTCACTCTGTAGACTCAGGGTGACCTTGAACTCACATCGATGCACCCACTTCTGCCTCCTGAGTGCTGGGATTAAGGGCCTGTGCCAATGCCTGGCCTCTAGCTGGCCAGTCTTAAGGCTTACAAAGTCAACTGCTGTTTACCACAGTTGATGACTTCTCTCTCCCATAGGGCTGCATGCAGCCATAGCTTTTTCCAGCTTTCTGTCAGCTATTAACAAGGAGGAGGTTTCCAGCTCAGCTCCAGCTTGATTTCTCAGTGACCTGCAGCCCAAGCATGTGGAGTCTGCACTAGATGGTGTCACCATTTAGTTCTGGTGGGCAACCAAGAATCTTGGCAATGGCCTGTAGTGTTTAGGAGGCCCAGAAACTTCCCTGGCCAACAAATCACTGGAAGGCATTCCATCCCTAGCTCTGAAATTTTTTTAGTACCAATCTATGGCTTCTGGGTGTGCCATTATCCAAAGAAGTGGGTTTCCATATGGCTTATTCATAACATCTTAAATTTGGATTATCCCTCCTCTACCCTTTCTTTAGTCAATCCTTCCCCTGGTCCCATTTAGGCCATTGTACCTCTAGCCTCTAGTAACCTGCTCATCTTTTTTTTTTTTTGAGGTAGGGTCTCGCTCTAGTCCAGGCTGACCTGGAATTCACTATGTAGTCTCAGGGTGGCCTTGAACTCACCGCGATCTTCCTACCTCTGCCTCCCGAGTGCTGGGATTAAAGGCGTAAGCCACCACGCCCGGCTTCCACAGCGATCCTCCTACCGCTGCCTGCTCATCTTACATGCATACAATACCCTTCCCTTAAGTCTCCCCTCTCCTGTCTCCCCTGTCTAGCTTTCTGGCCTCTACTGTTAACTTACTCCAACTCACCTACAAATCAGAACATTTGTAGCTAGGATCCACATATGAGAGAGAACATGTGGCTTTTGCCTTTCTCACTTAGTATAATCCTTTCCAGATCCATCCATTTCCCTGCAACTTTCATAATTTCATTTTTCTTTACAGCTGAATAGAACTCCATTGTATAAACGAACCACATCTTCATTATCCATTCATCACTTGAGGGACATCTAGGCTGGTTCCATTTCCTAGCTATTGTAAATAGAGCTGCAATAAACATGGATGAGCAAGTATCTCTAGGGTAGTGACTGGAGTCCTTAGGATATATGCCAAGGAGTGGTGTAGCTGGGTCATATGGTAAATCTATTTTCAGCTGTCTCAGGACCCTCCACACTGCTTTCCACCATGGCTGTGCCAGTTTCCCACCATCAGTGTCAAAGGGTTCCTCTATTTCCACATCCTCACCAGCATTTGTTGTCACTTGTTTTCTTGATGGGAGCCGTTCTGAACAGGAGTGAAATGGAATCTCAAAGTAGTTTTCCATGATGGTAGGGTCAATTTTTAATACAAGCTGAACTGGAACTCACTCTGTAGCCTTGGCTGGCCTTGACCTCATAGTGATTCTCCTACCTCAGCCTCCTGAGTGCTAGGATTAAACACATGTGCCACCATGCCCAGCTTTCTTTAAGTTTTGATAAAGTCATGTGTATGTATCCTTGTAACCTACCTACTTCAAGGTAGAGAACATTTTTGGCCCCATAAAAATTTTCTCATGGTCTTTCCCAGTGTCACCCCTCTACAAAAGCACCACCTTTCTTTTACCGTTAGTTTTCCCTATTCTAGAACATCATAGAAGTGAATCATAAGTACTTGTGCTCAGCTCTTTCATTCAGCATTGTATCTCTGAGGTTCATCCTTATGGTTGTATATCACAGAACTAGTTTTGGGTGGTTTTTTGTATGTACGTATATGTATAATGTTTTTGTGTAGAGTAGGTGTGGTGTGATGTCATGTATACTGTATGCATGTGTGAAGGTATAGGTGCATACATCCCATGTGGAGGCCAGAGGAGAACATAGGAGATCTTCCTCTTTGCACGCATACACCTGTTTCCTTTAGAGGAAGTCTTTTACTCAACCCAGAGCTCATGTTTGCTCAGTGTCCCTTCCCTTCCCCCACCCCGTCAGCAAGCCCCAGTGGTTCTCAGTTCTCTGCCCCACCCAATCTTACAAGACTGAGGTTACAGACATGTAAACATGCTGAGCTGCATACATGGGTGCTGGGGAATCAAACGCGGGTCATCTCAGGCTCTCACGCTTGCACAGAAAGCACTATTGCCTGCTGAGCCATTTCTCCAGCCCCATAACTAGTTTTTTCTTTTGTTTTGTTGAGGTAGGTCTCACTCTACCCAGGCTGACCTGGCACTTACTATGTAGTCCCAGGCTGGCCTCAAACTAATGGTGATCCTCCTACCTCTGCCTCCTAAGTGCTGGGATTAAAGGCATGAACCACCACACCAGGTCCCATTAACTAATTTTCTGGGGTTTTTTTTGTTTGTTTGTTTGTTTGTTTTTGTTTTTTTTGTTTTTCGAGGTAGGGTCTCGCTCTAGCCCAGGCTAACCTGGAATTCAGTATGTAGTCTCAGGGTGGCCTTGAACTCACTCACGGCAATCCTCCTACCTCTGCCTCCCGAGTGCTAGGATTAAAGGTGTGCGCCACCACGCCCGTTATGTTTTTTTTTTTCTCCAATATTTTATTTATTTATTTGAGAGAGAGAGGGAGGGAGAATGA